>MU628256.1:90681-105163 GCA_025688815.1 Aspergillus carlsbadensis
TCCCAGAGCTTGATGGTTTGATCGTCAGAGCCCGATGCTAGAAGCTGGCCATCTCGTGAGAAGGCGACCGATCGAACTGAGTCGGAATGGCCCTCCAAGGTTTGTAATTCCGGACTCCAATTCTCCTCCACTCTTGGGCCTCTCGATAACCAATCGGGAAGCTCTCTCGCAAAATTCGTCCTGATTAACGACCTTTGTGGTGCAAAAATCAAGCCAGAGCTGTACAGCTGCAGCGGTGCCACGTCAACGATGTTTACAAACTTGTAGATATACCTGCGAGCATCCGAGAGGAACAAAGATTTAGGAGTTTTTAATGTATCCTATATTCGACCGACATTACTCACTTCGCTGCGCACACATCCGGAAGAGAACTCACCTTCATTAACTCAAGTAATGTATCCAGAGAATTCAAGCATTCGGATATTATCCCTGAAATAGCCATTACCTCCAACCAATGAAGGAAGTGCTCTTCCAGAAACACGAGTATCTGGTCAATGATTTGGGCAGGGAGGGAGCTTTGGGCGAGATGGTAAACCCAATAACGGCAGGTGTACTGCAGGACAGGCGGGACAAATCTTGCTATGGAGGCAGAATCTATCTCGCTTCGGCTTGTTCCGTAACTGGGCAGGTTGCAAATATTCTTTCTAAGCAGACGACGCATAACAGCGAGACATTGTCCAGCTATGAACTCGTGCTTCTTCTTCGTGTCTACCCAGAACCGGAACGTGAACTCTTGGGCTTTCGTACGCTTATCCACCAGATAGTCGTGGAAGGACAGATGGAGAGTTCGTATGGGTAGGTTACGATTGTCAGGTATGGTCAGAACCGAATGAAACGCGTCTAGCCGGGTGCTAATGTCATCTTCTGGCATCTCGAGAAGTTCCGCAAGAGCACCTAACGAGAGCGGAGTCGCAAGGAGAATAATCACACCAATAGTCTTCTGGAATTCTTCCACCAGCTGATCCGTGTCGCTTTCATCCTCGGCGAGCAGTTGATTTAAAATTGGTCGGTATGTTTTGTCCATCTTGGACCCGGGCGAATCCTCGAAGAATTGCTGCAGTCGTCTTTCTGGATTCCATCTCTTATCAGCCACAAAACGACACACCGTGGCTGCGAAGATGAACAGTGGAACAGCCATTGCAGCTAGACCGTCAATTCTTGCCGCACCAGGCCAATCGGGAGGTAGATCACGGTGGCGCTTTTGTCTGATTCGGCGGAATTCTTCTCTGAGATATAGAGTAATGTCATGCTTTATCACCTCATCATCCAAGTTCTGTAGGATCGTATTCTGATAATCGCTCTGATCAATTTGATCAAACCCGAAGCGAATAGGTGACTCTGGTCGACTCGTCAAGAAGAATCGGAGCCTTAGGCATGTTGCCTTCTCGACCTTTGGTAAAAGTTCGAGGATGACTGCCACGTCTTCCTCCCGCTCGCACTCATCTAGGGCGTCGATGACAACCACTGGGGTGGTACTTGATTGGCTCTGATCCACGGCGAGTAACGGCTGCAACATAAGCTTATCAAACTGATCTCGAAGCGATTTTCTCGCGATCGCAGGATCATCATCTATGGCTTTTCGGATGCCGACGATCATTTGAGGAATGTGGACTGCCAATTGCGCCACAATTGTTGGGAATAACTTTTCAGCTGAGCCCCTGTCTCCCTCGCCTCTTTTGAAAAAGAAAGTTGCCCCAAGGATACCATCTTCCTTAAACGATCGAGCTACTGTTCTCGCAATAGTGGACTTGCCAGTCCCTGCCATTCCACTCAGCCAGAATATGCATTTATCACTTGACCTTCCCCAGTCCTTCACTTGTTGAAGCAATGCTTCTCGCGTCCCAGGAAGACATTCGTCCTCATGCTGGTCTTTAAAGGAGTCAAAAAATGCTCCATCAGCAGAAGGGAGATTCAACATGTCAACTGCTTTGTGCACTTTTTCAATCTTCATCATCAATGTGTCGATCTGAGTCAGAATGGCGTCTGCCTCGGCTTTTCGGTGAAGATGCTGATCAAGGAGCAGCCAGTGATGTAGGTGGGTCTCCTCCCCCTGGATCGAGGTTTTGAGCTGTGCGAGTTGCTGGCTTGCTACAGCCGTTATGTTCTCCACAATGTGTCTCCCCACGCCAAACTGTTGAGCTCTGCGCACTTCGGCGGAGTATTGTAGTATTGCCACATAGACTCGGATCATCGATTTTTCTTTTTCGACATTTTCGACAATTGTTATGGTTGCCTCGACTTCGCAATAGAATTGGTCTTCAATGAAGGCACAACGAGCCAACAGATCCGCCAGGTACCCGGAGGAGTCAAGCAGGGCGTCCCGTAGGTCCGCATGGTTCTTGGCCATCTAGGTCATTAGCTCATGTTTAGTTTCCTCAGTGGGAAGACCTACCGTCAATCCGAGAGAGACTATCGCCCAAGCACTTGAAGCGTACCCGGTCGGGTCGAATTTCACCGCATTGTTAACAACATCCTGAAAGGAAAGCACACAGTTTAATATTTTATGGGCTGTTTCCCGAGTGTTATCCTTTCTTGGATCCTCCTTGTACTGGGTCTCTGTCGCCTTGACTACCTGGTCAAGTATCTCTCTAGTCCGTGCTCGACCAGCATCCTGAGGCTCGGTTGTCATCACAGGGAGGGTTGTCGTTAGAGTGTTCCGGTCGCTCTCGCTGAGCGCGTCGTACGCCGCCTGCCAGTGATCCCTTGCATTGTAGTCGTCAGTTTTAGGATTCTCAGCTTCGCGCTTGGCTGAGCCGCTGTTCGTGCTCGGTGGGGTGATGAGCGCTGGCCTGCTGGGATCTGGGGAAGTCGAAGGAGTACCTTTGTCGTTGCTTCGTCCTGTTAAGGCATTCTTCAAGCGTCCGAATACGCTGTGCCTCTTTCTGTGGGCCGGACCGGTACGAGGATCAGCCATCGTCAAACGAGGAGAACGCTTTGTGATGTCGGGTCGAGGAATTAGCTAGTGAAATCGTGAAGCCAAGTTGGGCGCCAAAAGGAGGGGAAGTACCTTCATTATTTAGGCCCTGAGAGGTTGGAGGCCGTGCAAGTGACAGGGATTGTGGTCGTCAGCCAGCCACGGCCTGCAAAGTGGCCTGTTCGACGGGCCATACTCTTTCTTCGCTCACGTTGACGTTCGCGGGTTATGGCTGCATCGGACTTGATTAGACAACAACAGAAGCTATTCGCAAGCGACGGTCAAACGACGAAATCCCTCCAACTCACGGTACAGCGGCAGGTGCGGCTACCTCCGCTTACTTCCTGGTTACAAGTCAAGACCCCCTTACCCCGCGGACAGTTCAAGCTAACCTGGATGTGCTTAGGTCCGGAGCGGACGAGCCTACACTCCGAGGCCATCGGTTCGCACGATACAGCCGGCCTGTTCCTCGAAAATATGTATAAGAACCTAAGTCTCAGCCCATGATCTGCGATCAGGTCTCTTTAGTGAAGCGCCATGTTCCTGATAGGAATGGAATCCGATGGTTATTTATGTGACTATGCATGGTGTATTATGTAATTATGTTAAAGTCGGCTGTGCATAACTGCGGAAGATCTCCATGGAAGACCACGGAATTGCGTTCGGCGAACCACATTCCAACCAACAGTGGACGGATCTGGAACTGGCATTGTGGGCATTTGGTGATGGCGGAGCCCAAAACGGTATATTTCAAGCCAAATTATTCATATAAATCTGATTTTGGTCCATCAACCAAAGATCTGGATGCAAACGAAATGTAGACATGAAAAGGTGGATAAAAGCCCTTCGCCTGGAAGCTGCTAGAAAGAGGGGCAAAGAGGAGAGTGAGGCTGGGCGCAATGTAGGCCCTGTTATTGGCTTGTTCGTATTTATGCAAGCTCCTTGTTATGCAATTATACTGTACAAGCATAACTACTTCATCCTCTGAATATACATAAAACATAAGACATCAAGAGCATAGCAGCTTATCCAAGAATTCACGTGATAATACTGAAACAAGCCCAGACCTACAGCCGACTTACCTTTAAATTAGGCAAGGAAACGTTGACGTTAACAACAGCATCACAATGGCCCCAAGATTATCTTCCTTGCAGCTTGATATCGCTCACGACATGATTATTAACAAAGAACCGCTAACTAATACTGAAATCGCTAGGGTAGCTCAGTGCAGTGAACAGTCAGTTACCAATATTCGTCATAACCTTGACCTTTTTGGAACCCCCAGAGCCCCTCCAAACCAAGTTGGACGGCATAAAACTGTCACTCCTCACATGTTACGAGTTCTCTGTGATCACTTATATGAGAATCCGGGATTATACCTTAATGAGATGGTGGTGATTTTAGGGAAGGAGTTCGAAATCCAGGTCATGATTTCAAGTATTAGGAGAGCTCTTATAAGTAATGGATGGTTGAAGAAGATTGCCCGTTCGAGGGCCAAGGAGCGCAATGCAGAACTTTAAGACCTATACCTTAACAACATTTCTAAGTTCCAATCATACCACCTTGTATTCGTTGATGAATCTGGGTGTGACAAACGCGTAGGATTTCGACGAACAGGCTGGTCTCCATTGGGAACGACCCCGACCCAGACCTCCCTGTTCCATCGAGACCAGAGATATCAGATTTTACCTGCCTATACCCAAGACGGTATTATTCTCTCTGAAATCTTTCAAGGATCAACTGACGCTGCTGTCTTTGAGAATTTCATGAAACGGCTACTACAACATTGTGGGAGGTGGCCACAGCCAAGATCTGTGGTTATCATGGACAATGCCTCTTTTCATCACTCTGAACAGATTGAGTCCATCTGCCGTGAGGCAGGCGTCAAGCTAGTATACTTGCCTCCTTACTCGCCCGACCTAAACCCCATTAAAGAAGTTCTTCGCCGAGTTAAAAGCATATATCAAGAGGAGTTGGGCAATGTATAAGGCAGTCCCTAAGCAGGGATTTCGCAACTTCCTTGAAGTCTGTGTGGAATCTGTGGGTTCAAAAGAACAAAGCGCAAGAGGCCATTTCCGGAACTCGTGCATCTCTGTCACAGAAGCATGATTGGGCTATTAGTGATTTAAATAGCGCTAGTTTGACTTGCATATAAGCAGGAATACGCTTAATTTTTAATAAGTTCATAATAGGTACTGGAATACGAAAAATTAAGTTATACTGTATCAACATGGGTTCAGTATCTTGAGGTGAACAGACCTCGCACTCCAAGATTTATATCTCCACCTTCAGACCGTGGCTCATTCTGAATGTCCCTCACATACTTCAACCCAGTTTCTAATGTCGCTGACGAAACGCCGCGCAATGCCCACTATGACTCCATTTTCTTTAAGAAATTCGACGAAAAACCCTGGGTCCTGTTCGCTATCAACTTGCTCGAGGTCAAATCCATTACTAATTGCCAGATCACGTGCTTTTCGAAAATTGGCCTTCAGATTTTCGTTGACTACGTTCAATTCTTGCCATTCACAATAAACTCTCACGGCTGTGTCCCGAGGGCCGCGGATCTTCAGATTTCCCTAGCTGGTGGTTGAAGCTGGGTCGTGACAGGCGTGTTAGCTAGCATAGGAGATTGAGAAGGCTGGGTGGGTAGAACATTGATGTTGATGGGATTTCCAGTTGAAGTGTTCACCGACGAACCCTTCTAAACGCGACTCCGACTCCTCTGTTGCTCTTCTGCATAGAGCTGTTCACGTATCCGGTCAGGAACATCATCATGGGTTTCCAGAGTGCCATGCTCGTCTCGGACGTATTTAACCAAATCAATCAAATGATGTGTCTTAAGGCTGTAATGCTTCTTGCCCATAGGATCTTGCCAGCACCATTTGCCTAGGTCGCAAGGTTTTCCAGGGCAACGCATCAGTCTATAGACGTGGTCCCAAACTGGAGCTTGCCCCGAAGTGCTTTTAGCATTAATCTGAGCATCACGGTCAGCAAGCATTTTCTGGGTCACAGATCTGGTTCCCCTCTTGTCGTTGCCTAATGCGGGCGAATATTCATCATCCACATAGTTGAATGAGATACCTAAGATGAGTTTCTTGCCTATACGGAACAAGTTGCTCCATTTGACGAGCTGCTGCTCCACAGCCGACCATTCAATGCTAGTCTTCTCGAACCATTTATTGAGATCACGTTGGGAGTGATCATTTACTAACACCACCACTGCTGTGTCTTCTGACCTGACACGCCTGCTACGCTGAGCCTTCGTTTTGACCCGACTCTCAAGCTTCTGCCTCAAAACCTTGACCCAGTAAGCACTAAGGGCTAAAACCAGGTCTGGTTCTATATCTTTTGCCACCACTTGGTTGTTTACGGTAACCTTCCACTCGATCGAGTAGTGGAGGTAGATGGGTGGGTCTTCATCGTAAGGTCTTCCCTCCTCCCAGTCAGACAGTTGGACTAACTCGAGCTTATCGGACTGCGGTTGATGCAGGGGAGAGGAAGGACTGTATATGGACGAGGCAGGGGAACAGCCGAAGTCACCAGGAGTAGGGGCATACTGCGGGGTTGCTTCCCAATAGCTGAAAGGTTGAGAGGGACTGCCCATAGCTCCCCGAAGGAGGATTGCTGCTGTGTCACCATTGTGTTGTTAGTACCTGGTAAGACTGTAGGTGGGTAGCCAATACTTGTTCGTGTTGTATCAGGGCTACCATGGGCGATTGCGGCTAGCAAATACGATACAGTATCACGCCCACTGTCTGTCTGACAAGTCAGTTGATGATTAGCAAGCTATTCGCCCCCCAAAGACTGGCTGAATAGGGTGGGAGTTAGATGAGAAGTTGATTGATTTGGAAGCGTCTCGAGGTTGCGTGTCTCAGAGTGCCTCCGAGTTTTTGCATCGTTTGCATCTTCGAACCTTCCAGAAGCCTGTATCACCATGACGGGCGTTCATGAAACAAATACATCAGGTGACTGTAATGTCATTGCCCTGAAACGAACGTAGTGAGAGGAAGGTACAAAGTGCCCTGAAACGACCAAAGGGAGAGGAAGGGTTTACCTTGGTGCGCCGGGGGTACCCTTGTTTGGAAAAACCTTGCCCTGAAACGAGGAACGAGTGAAAGGGGTTAAGGGGTTAAGGGGTTATTTCGGCCACGCAGACACGTGAGGCACACGCATTTTGCCGCGAAAGCTGGCCTGCCAAACTTCCACCTTGCTTGCCTCTGATTCGCCCATTCCAGGACGATTTCTCGCTTCTCGTTGGTTGCTGATTTTAGCTTCTTATTGGCCTCTTTCTCCTGCTTCTGCTCTCTGCAATTGGTCTTTAACTATTGCCTCTTTTGGATTAGCTCCCTTGCTCTCCTAAGTTGATCCCGGAGTGAAAGAAAATACTACGCCCCGCGAGCTACAAAAGTTGCGTGTCTCCAACCTGCTTGTTTTGCGCCAAGTCCTACGCTGACTTGCTGCTCCGAGGTCCATTAGCCACTCTAAGTGGATGTTCCTCAAAAAGGACTGGTTCTCCACTTAGCCTGGTTATGATTGGCCGATTTCACGTGCTTATCTTCGCATTTCCCTCTGATTAATTTTGAATTTCTTTACAGCAACAACGTCTATATCTGGTCCATCTTCTGCACGTCCTTTCTCCCATTACTAAGTCGGTATTTTCTTCTGGTGCTTGGATTTTCCTGTAATTCTGCGTTTTTTTCACGTCTTTATATTTCCCAATTTCTCGTCTACGTGTCTCTCAATAACAAATGACACGTGTTTCACACTGTCAACCAACCCGAGTACGGATTGGGCGCTTCCGCCATGCAGAATTGTTCATCGCGCACGAATCAAATGCACCGCGACGACCTGCCTCACTCCTTCGAGCAGCTGAAACTATATTCCTTTTTCTCATGAACCCCGCATCACGAACGGCTCTCACCCCCTACAAAACCCGCCTCGGACCTGAACGCCCCTCTTTGACCACCTTAGATTATCTTCCAGCTCTATCCACTCACCCCACAACTTGAAAGTTTAATCCACCCATCGCCACTACTGTATCTGTTTTAATATTCCACAAATGGCTGATCCACTCTCAGTCGCATCTGCACTTGCTGGCTTGCTATCACTTGGGATCCAGGTCACCCAAACTCTGTTCAACTTTTATTCTGCGTATAAGGATCAGACTTCTGATCTTGTCCATATCACGCAAAACCTTGACAATCTTTTAAGCATCTTTAGTACTCTTGATAAGGCCTTACAAACTCGCCAGCCTCGAGTTGATGAACAAGAAATACTCCAAACCCTAGACAAATCAGTATCAGCATGCGTCGAAGTCATCAAGGAGTTGCAAAACGAGTGTCAGAAATTCCAAGAACAGCCAGCAACACAATTCAAAGGTCGAATTCAATTTACCAGCCGCAGAATAGCCTATCCATTCCGGAAGAGTACTCTGCAGAAGCTCGAAGAGGACATCAGCGACATACGCGAAAACCTATCTCTGGCGCTTAATGTGTTACAGGTCAAGAACACAAATGAGCTCGAGGACAAAATGTCAGGTCTTGCGTCACTCCTTACTCGCATCAACGCGATCCATATCACTTCCACGATCCGCGGATGGCTGATGGCTCCGGATACAACCATTGATCATAACGCCGCATGCGAGAAACACCACGCAGGCACAGGGCTATGGTTTGTTGAAGGCCCTTCCTATGCTGACTGGTTGGTGAAGCGGAACTCCTTTCTCTGGGTTCATGGCTTTGCTGGATGCGGCAAGTCGGTCCTGTGCTCAACAGCTATACAATCTACCTTCCACCAAATTCAACATCGGCAGGATGCAGGCGTTGCGTTCTTTTACTTTTCCTTCAGTGATACGTCCAAGACGACAGCCTCTGGCATGCTACGCGCGCTATTATTGCAGTTCTCAGCACAGCTCAACGACAAAGAAACAGACCTACAAAAACTGCATGCAACATTCGCGCCTGGCTCTCCTCCAGTGGAAGCACTTCTCAAATCCCTTCATGATATTCTTGGCAGATTCCACGACTGCTACATTTTACTCGATGCATTGGACGAAAGTCCCCGAGAACGCGAAAGAGAGAGCGTCTTGAGGATAATAGAAAAGATACGACAGTGGCGCCTTCCTGGCCTTCACCTTCTAGTGACCAGCCGACCTGAGTCCGATATCCGCGAAGCTCTTCACCCTGACTACCACGAGGAGATCGCGATGAGAAATCCTGAGACTGATAGGGATATATTCAACTTTGTTTCGCACCGACTCAGTTGTGACTCAAAGTTGCAAAAATGGAAAGCACGCCACGGAGAGATCCAAGAACGTCTGACAAAGCAATCAGGGGGGGTGTATATCTAACGAGATATACCAGAAACAGACTGCTTTGCAGACCTACATACAGGTTCCGTTACTTTGAATGTCAATTGGCCGCGTTTAAACGCGCTCGGAACCAGAACCAGCTTGATAATTGTCTGCGCTCGCTGCCCCGCGACCTTGATGAAACTTATGAGCGGATTCTGTGTAGCATCGACGAAGCATGTGCTGATGATGTTCGGCGAATTCTGACAGTTCTTTGCGTATCCGAACGGCCACTGACAGTGGAAGAGTTGATTGACGCTCATGCTGTTGACCTTGAAGAGCCGCCGCATCTTGATCGTGAAGGTCGGGCATATGACCAAGACGATCTCATTGACATATGCCTTGGTCTGATAGAGGTTGCAATAATCGAAGGAGAAGATGGAGAGAAGTCCATCGCTCGCATTGCACACTTCTCTGTACAAGAATACCTTGAGTCAGACCGCGTGCTGCAGGAGAGAACAAGGCGATTTGCAGTTCAGAAACAACACGCCAATGTTGAAATGGCACAGATCTGTCTTGTCTATCTTCTAGACCCAGCTCTCTCTGATAGTCCGCTAGATGAGTTGAAGCTCACTAAGTTCCCTTTAGCTCATTTTGCAGCTATGCATTGGTTTAGTCATTTTGCAACAGCTTCGGAAACGGAGTCTAATGCCGAGAACGTGATTTGGAGACTTTTCGTGAGTGAGAAGACTTTTCGCGTATGGGTACAGCTGCATGACTTGGATAGACCGTGGGACACAAGGGTGCAGTTTTCTCGCACAAATATACCGTCACCCGTGTATTATACCGCCCTTCTGGGTTTGGAGCGAGTGTTGAACACACTCATAATGTCCTTGGAAGAGGGGACCAGGATAAGGGGCATGATCAATACCAAAGGAGGGTGGTATGGCAACGCCCTGCAGGCTGCCTCCCTTAATGGCCATGACAAGGTGGTGCAGATGCTGCTTGATCACGGTGCGGATGTTAATGCCCAAGGTGGACGGTATGGCCACGCGCTGCAGGCTGCCTCATTTCAGGGCCATGAGAAGGTGGTGCAGATGCTACTTGATCACGGCGCGAATGTTCATGCCCAAGGTAGACGTTGTGGTAACGCCCTGCAGGCTGCCTCCCTTACTGGCCATGACAAGGTGGTGCAGATTCTGCTTGATCACGGCGCGGATGTCAATGCCCAAGGTGGATATTATGGCAACGCGCTGCAGGCTGCCTCCTTGGAGGGCCATGAGAAGGTGGTGCAGATAATACGTGACTGTGTAGATACTGCGTGACTGGAGCGCTACGCATGCTTTAAACACATCTTAAATCTCCTCAACCACGTATGTTTAAATACCATTATAGTCCTCGGTTCCTTGTCATTACCTCTCTACATATAACCTATCAAAATCCATCCTCATTCCGCATGGTCCTCATCGTCCCCTGAAACAAACAGAATGAGAGGAAGAGTTAAACTTCGTGCGCTGGGAGCACCCTTGTTCTATAAAAAACCTAGCTCTACGATTCTTCATACTGCCACGGCTGCCGGTTGGTTTCCGCAATTGCCACGAGCCACGTCGTTTCAGGGCTTACGGCGTGCGCCAGCGCGCGTCCCCAGTCAACGAGCCCGTGCGAGGGGCGTACGCAAAAAATGCTGGCGTTTTGCTGGAGGGAGGCTTTTTCCACGCGCTTTTCTCATTCGCTCCTTGTCTTCCCCTTCGTGGTGTAGTATTGTCTTGGCTATTAGGGCTCTAGGGCTTTTCTTGTAAACTCTTGATTTGGTTGCTCTCTTTTCCGCTACACGGCTTGACTTTACTAGCACGCTTGCAGCGGTATGCCCACGCCTGCGGGGAACGCCGAATCTCCGCTGTGGATGATGGGATCTGAGAGCATGAGCACCTGCCATCCGCCCCACAACTTCCAATATCTCTCTTGCTCCGACCGAGGGAAAGGTTCGCCAAGAAAACTTTTCTATCTTTGCGCGCCAAATTCGAGCCGAGCTTTCTCCCAGAGAATGGCTGTTTCGAACGTGCGCTATGAAAAGATGCGCAGTAGCAGCCACCATTTGCAGTGTGAGCATTCTGAAGGTGCTGAGAATAGATTTCCTTTTCTCAAAAATCCCGGATCATGGACAGCTCCTACCCGCCCAAAACCTCCTTTCAGTCTCGGGTGCCTTAGCAGTTATTCTCGGACGGTGGGGACATACCAGATATTGTTCTACTGAAAAGGCATAATTACTACAATCAAAGGATTAAATGTGTAGCCGGTCGTCCTAGATCGTTTTTGCTTCTGTCATGCAACATGTGGCCGCCAACCATTGGTGCTGCTCTCACTGCGAAAGCCCCTCCTTCTCAACATCGTCAGCATCAATCCTGTGAGCTGAACAATCTCGATCGAGAATTCTTTTGTCACGAATAAACAAGACATTGCGATATCGCGAGTCTCGCTACTATCTCTCTATTCCTATAGTGTGCCAAAATGGGCTTTCGAAACGACAGCTATACCATAGCATGGATCTGCGCTTTACCGCTTGAGACAATGGCGGCGAAAGCCATGCTGGATGAGGTTCACCCCTCCTTACCTCAAGCGGAAACCGACCACAATACGTATACACTTGGACGTGTTAATGGCCACGCTGTGGTACTGGCTTGTCTGCCGTCTGGGGTTTACGGGACCACGTCTGCTGCGATTGTGCTGGCTCACACGCTATCAACGTTCCCTTGTCTTCGCTTTGTCTTAATGGTTGGAGTTGGAGGCGGTGTCCCGAGCAAGAGCACGGATATTTGCCTTGGTGATGTTGTTGTGAGCATGCCAACTTTAACCTCCAGAGGCGTGGTCCAGTACAACTATGGAAAGACACTTCCCGATGGGCGTTCTCATTGCACGGGGTCACTCAACAAACCTCCACAATATCTACTTACCGCAATATCTCAACTGCGCAGCGATCACTTGACGAATAAGACGCTGCTGAAGATCATTTTAGAAGGACTTCAGACGCATTAACTCATTGATGAAGGGTTCTTCCGACCAGAACAAGACTGGCTGTTTGAGCCAGACTACGATCACAAAAGCGGTAAGGAAGACTGTTCCCTTTGCGACAAGCTCCAGACAGTACATCGCACAGATCGTGAAAACAACAAACCAGTTATCCATTATGGCCTAATTGCTTCCGGAAATCAAGTTATAAAGAATGCTAGGGCTTGAGATTTTATTGCCAAAGGGTGAAATATCCTCTGCTTTGAAATGGAGGCGGCTGGGCTGATGGATCAGTTACCATGCCTGGTTATTTGGGGTATTTGTGACTACTGTGACTCGCATAAAAACAAACAGTGGCAAAGGTATGCTGCCCTTGCTGCTGCTGCATATGCTAGGACTCTCTTGTTAGTTGTCCCGACCACTTCTGCAACAGACAAAAATCTGCCAAAACTTGGGAAAGGTAAGGATAGTTGCAAGAAGCCCCTCTAATCTTTATCGCTTTATAGTTCTAATCGAACGCTTTTCTCAATATGCTTCTTTTCAAGGCATTATCCCATTCTAGGTTATCAAACTATTCCGACAATATGCGTGGACAAGAAAAATACAGAGGACATCCGGTGGCTTGTTGAGAACCAATTGAGAGAAATTGGGAAAGAGGTAGATCACAAACAATTAGTGACTCAGATCTTGTCCAAGGCTCAGTGAACATTTCAATGGGCAGTCCTAATGTGCGACCGTATGGTCAAAGAGAGCATAATCTGCGACAATCCTGAATATCTGCGATCGATAATCACAGCTACGCCTCATGCTCTTCATGAGCTGTACGCTAACATTCTCGCTGAAGTGAGTCAAAACAACAGACGACAGATGACCAAGTTGTTCCAATGGGTACTATTCGCTGAGCGGCCGTTGTCGGCCCACGAGCTTCGGGAAGCGCTCTCTACCGATCCAAGTATGGAGAGTGTCACCCAACTGAGGCCGCAACAAAGCTGGTCCAATGACTTGAGCAAATTTGAGACATACGTTTGCCATATCTCCAGAGGGTTGGTAGAGTTCCAAACTCGAGACATATGGGAGCAGTATGATCCAAAAGGGGAGGACGCGGATCGGGAAGCTCAATTGATTCACCAGTCAGTTGCTGATTTTCTACTTGATACTTTCCTAAGAACTGTTGGGCAGGATCAAAATCACAACCGGTCGGCTGTCGGACCTGGCCATTATCACATATTGAGAGCCTGCCTCAGATACCTGACGTTTAATGAGGTTCTGGAGGATGCTTTCCGGTTGCCACGCTTCCAACTCTGGCAGAAGTATCAGCTAATACCATATGCTATACGCTTCTTATTTCAACACGTCAGAAGAGTGGGACAAGAGAATTTTGTGCAAGCCAATCTTCTCGATCTTATTGAATGGAAGCGAGAATCTCAATTACGAAAAATTGCAACACTGTGGAGAGTCTCTGATCCTAATGGAGTCCATACACCTCATGGCTGGCCATTTATTGGCGCTACAGCACTCCATGTTGCGATTACATTCGGTTCAAAAAGCGCTTTTGACGAATTGTGAAGGGGGGGGGCTCTAGAGATTAATGGTAAACCTATTGAAGGGAACACACCCTTACATCTTGCTATTAAAGACGGTCATCAAGATATGGCACTCGGTCTCCTGAATCGATTACCGGCCGTGGATGCTAACGCGAGGAACATTGACTATGAGACACCGGTGGCCATTGCTCTGGAACAGGAGTATACCGACGTGATCGTCGGGTTACTAGACGCAGGAGCTGCGTTTGAATCCAACGGACAGGAGACCGAGCTCCTGTTCTACGCTATTCGCAAGCGGGATATGCGACTATTCAGACGGCTAGTCAGTGCAGATGCTAGGCTAGATGGAGGAGACTTTTATGCGTTGCAAGAGCTTCGGAATAATGATGATATCCTTATGAGTTTTGTGACTGTGATGCTCACGGCTGGGGCTGGGGGAGCTACGAGGAGGTTAATGAGGACTGGAAAAGAGGAAGATTGTGATGAAAATGACGGGCTTCAATTGATGTCAAAAAGAGGTCATGATGCAGTGGTCAAGCTTCTCCTTAACCATGGAGCTAATCCCAACCTTCAGGACAATCGTGGCCAAACTTCACTGCTCATGGCATCGGAAAATGGGTCTGATACAGTGGTCAAGCTTCTACTTGAACATGGAGCTGATCCTAACCTTCAGGGCAAATCCGGTCAGATATCACTCCCCATGGCATCTAAAAATAGGCATGATGC
>MU628256.1:105263-133313 GCA_025688815.1 Aspergillus carlsbadensis
GTCAAGCTTCTACTTGAACATGGAGCTGATCCTAACCTTCAGGGCAAATCCGGTCAGATATCACTCCCCATGGCATCTAAAAATAGGCATGATGCAGTGGTCAAGCTTCTACTTGAACATGGAGCTGATCCCAACCTTCAGGACCAAGCTGGTCAGACACCACTCTCCATTGCATCTCGAAATAGACATGATACAGTAGTCAAGCTATTACTGGAACATAAAGACTATTTCCTGAAAAGGTCTAACTGGGCTAGGGGCGTCACAAAAAGGAAACGACACTCTGAATAAGTTAATCTTCCTCTGCATCTCAAATCAATCGTTTTCCAAGGATTGATCTGGCTAATCCTGCTTTGTTCGCGATCAGACAGCGGTTGATTCCTGCACCACTCCATACTGTGTTTTTCTATCCAATTAAGACGGAATGATGTACTGTATGCTGGTCAGTTCTCTCTTTGAAATGCCGTTACGCAAACTAGCCTTTGTACCACTGCTGATATGCGGCGCAACACTACACGATCTGAAAAAATGTGACTCCAAGAATGCTACAGCCGCATGTGCAATCCCATTCCGACGACAGAATAAGTGTACAGTCTGACAATTAATATGGAGCTAAAAATGCATCCGCATATGGTTTGTATATATTTAACGCCTCCCTTATCTGCAGTGGGATCCATCGCTAGAACGAAAATCGTGTCCCTTTCCTGCGCAGGTTATGCGTGGGGTGAGGTTCGAGTTCGATGGAGGGACTATGACGTAGCCAAAAAGCGGTACGCACTTGGAAATCCCGTACTACGTATGGTGTCCTGAAACAAAGCCAACTGTGTTTTCTAATTGGTATCATTCTCCTGCTTCCTGCCTCCGGAATTTGTCTTCAGCTACTTTCTGTCCTAGAATAGCTTCCTTGCTCTCCTACGTTGATTCTGGACGATGCTTTCCGCCGCATTTGTGATCCTTCCACACAATTAGTTTTGATCTCTCTTGCATTTCGCTAGTTTGACCAAAAAGACAATTGACCACTTCACTTCGTTTCAGGGCATCAGGGTGCGGAGCTTGCGAAGCGCGCGTCCCCAGTACGCCCTGAAGATACGATACAGGCATAAATATGCATAATCTATATATGGCTTAGCGTCTCTTGGCATTTAGGGTTCGAGAATAATTTCGAAGAGTATACTTCGGAAACTCAAAATGAAGTTGTCTGTAGCAGAAGGTGTTGAGCCCAAAACGGGCGACAACTGGATGTATCAACCTAGGAAACGCAGTACCACACGCGTTGACTTTGCAGCTGTGAACGAGCGCTCTATTGTTATTTGCAAGACATGGCAGTTTAGCGCGAAGTAAAAAAGCCAAGATGAAAGGCGTCAGCTAATATAACTAGTTTCTTGAGTTCATATCAAGAGTGAGGAGTTCCGAGTACGTTGTAAGATGCGTTGGGTGTGTGTGTGTGACGTTGATCTGCGGAGCCCGCAGCAACGCACGATAGAAATTCCCAGCAGTCACCGCTTTTACCTCTTTATCTCACTCTTGTTTTTACATTCTATCCATCGGGAATCGAGCGGTACACAGTCAGTCCTCAACTCTATGCTCTCGCAATGTCCGACGCCGCCAAAACACCGTACCCCTTCCAATGTGCGGCTCGCCCAGAGATGACGTCACCGCCAAACACGCGGGGTCGGATCCCCTCCCTACAAACCTCGCGCCTCCGAACGATGATGCTCGAAGCTTACAACGATCCAACAAAGATCCTTGCCTTTCCATGCAGTTATGATGGCTTATCCTCTCGGCTTATCGAGGAAGCAGGCTTTCCTATGCTCTTCCTATCGGGATTCGCGGTCTCGAGCGCGCATGGCCTGCCGGACACAGGGTACATCGCGATGGCGGAGATGTGTGATAAGATTCAGGAGACAGTAAGGGTTACTTCTCTGCCTGTGATGGTTGATGGAGATACAGGATACGGAAGCCCGATGAATGTGAAGCGCACGGTCGAGTGCTTTGCTGCTGCTGGGGCGGCCGGTGTTATGATTGAGGATCAGACATGGCCGAAGAGTAGGTGCACCCTGTTTCCATGCGGATATCTACTTTATATCACCAGTTTCAACCATTGGCTAACTCACACGTGTTTGATAGGATGCGGACACACAAAGGGCAAGTCGGTCGTCTCCCGCGGGGAGGCTTACGCTCGAATTCAAGCTGCTTGCGACGCTCGGGACGAAGGACGCGATATCTTTATACTTGCGAGAACTGACGCGTTGATACATGGATGGGATGAGGCAATGGCACGCGCGCACGAGTTCAAAAGGATTGGTGCTGATGCTGTTTTCGTGGAAGCACTACCTGATCGCGATGGCATGGCGCGCTGCGTCAAGGAGCTTCAGATCCCAATGCTCGCGAACATCATCGAAGGTGGTATGACGGAGAACCTTTCAGCCAAAGACTTAGCAGGTTTGGGATTTGCAGCAGTCGCTTATCCTTGGACCCTGGTCGCCGCGAAGTTGAAGGCCATTCGTGACGCACTCGAAGGACTCAAGCGAAGCATGGTCGAAGGAGGACCACCGCCAATGATCATGGAATACTCTGACGTCTGCGAAGGTGTGGGGTGGGATTCAACAAATACTGGGTAAGTCGCACGCAAAAATGATAAAGGCCATCACTGACGCCTATAGGATCGTGAAACACGGTATGAGTTTGATAGCGACGGATTAGTTACCAAAAATTCGTAGCATAGAGAGAACAAACAATATAAATGAATCGAATAGCAGTTGAATTCGGAGGTGGCGGGGTATGTATGATATCAGTGGCTTCGGCATTTGCCTCAGGCACAGGAACCGTCATCCGTCCCACTCCTCTCCACCGATCGCGAGCTCCGCTGCTCCCCACGGGCGATCATAAATCTTAAAATTAACAGCATCAACTCCATCAGACTCCATTTCTTCTCTAATCTCCCACAAGTATCGCAAAATCGAGTCATAACTACCTATCATCGCCTTGCTGGCCAAAACGAACAGCGAAAATGACCCAAAAAATGTTCATCCTCATCTACAAAGGCGAGCCCCTCGACTACACCGAGTACCGCCACACAGCACTCTACTTCCACTTCGCCTCGTCCACGCGCGCAATACTGCATATTATCGGCTGCCCGGGCCTCTTCCGCTACACACACAACGTTAACGTGGACCCGTCAAGTCTCGGCGATCTCGTGAAAGTCGTCCCCGTGACGGAAATTCCCACATCCATCGGCGAGGACTCGATATGCGAAACCGTCTCGCGGACGCCAATTCGCAACGGTCGAATGGATCTCGACTGGAACTGCCAGAACTGGGTTGGTGACGCGTTGAAACGCCTTGTCGATCGGGGATGGATTACGGGCGACCAGAGGGGGATGGCGATTGATCGCATGGCAGATGCGTGTTTGGAGGCGGGGGATGATGGGTCGATCCCGGTGTTGTGATCTTCTTTCAAGCTGTCTCTCATTGCTGGCCCCTTTTGAGGACAACCTTTCACCATGTGCTTCTAGCGGAACTCTCTAAATCCATCTCTGTTTTCTCACGCGGGCCGCGAGTGTTTGGAGCCCCCGGCGACGGTTGCAAATTCGGCCTCAGGATTCAGGCTTTGGGCGGAATAGAAATCCGAGCAAACGCCCTCACAGCTGTACTATAGTCACATGACACGAGCTTGCTTTAGGGACTTTCTAGCTTTGAACCTTCTTCTTCCTTTCTCTTTCTCCTCTCCGTCCTGCCCCGTCCGCTCTGTCCCCGCCACTCTCTCCTCGCGACTGAGCTCGCTGGCACGTCGATTTGTAGCATCTGTTCTTTTCGCGACCGGACTGTGATGAATCCACGCTCGCGTATAGATGTACCACCAGGCTCTGGCCTCGGGCCGGAACACTAGTTGAGCTCTGAGTCCAAACACCATACTCGGTTCCCTCCTCCCGTGCTGTTGTTGTGTTCCTTCCGCGGTTACTTTTGTTTCCCTCACCGTTCCCAATTATCGCCTCGCCACTGCTTCATCTCGATTCGCTGACAGCTTGTGTTACGAGACCACTTGGCTGGGCTGAATCCTACCAGCGTGGCATATCCTGTACGTAGATCAGGAACCAGACCGTTGTTGCACCACAGAGCTAACTTTGCCGTGTCGTACAAGAGCCGTTGAGAACACTCCCCGTATCACATAGCGACCAATGCACGCCTTCTGCAGCTCTCGTACTTTGTCCCGGAAACACAAACTGTCACGCATCGTACCTCCAATGACGCTATCTCTCTGCTCTGGTTCGCCATCAACATCAAGGCCAGTAACTTCAACAAATTGTCTCGAAACACAAAGCTCGTTCTTTGCTGTGCAACTAGTTCTCAGTACGCTTATGCGGAGTAGACCAGCCACATGCATCTCGGGGTATATTTGCCGTTCGAAATTAACACTTCTCGACCCAGTAAGAGTTCCAGGAACCGTGAGTACTTTCTATCACTATCACATTGACGCTGCAGGCATCGAAACTTCTCCAGAGCTCGGACAGTAAGTCGATAGGCGGAGCGCCCTCGTTGGCGGCCTCGCCTCTGAATAACACTCCAAAAATGAACCGACACAGGCTTGTGATTGTACCTCCGTGTTCCAAGCCTTCAGAGCTAACAGAAATGTCTATATAAAGCCTGTTGACGAGCCCCTCAAACGTCAAAAGCAACCACCACAGTCGTCATCAACCATCGGACCACCACAACACCGCAACAATGCACTCCGTCATCATAACCATTATCACCTTCTTCCTCGCGCTCAGCGCTTCCGCATCCCCTTACCTCCCGCAAACGACCTCTGCACCTCGTCGCGCCTTCTCCTGCGCCCAAGTGGCCTCGTTCAACCACCGCATCAACAACATCCTGCACACCCGCCTCCCGGCCGCATTCCCTAACCCCACAGTCGCAGGAGTCCACGACGAGCTCATCGCCCTGCAATCCTTCCTGGAAGCCTACCAGGGCCTCGTCAACTCCCAGTACAGCAGCTGCTCCTCCCGCCGCGACGGCTCGAACAAGGAACACAACCTCGCCGCACGCCAGGCAGGCAATGCATCGCTCATCTGCCAGATCCTCGAGGCTATCTTCGGTGATCCCGAGGACGGCGGCTCCTCAGAGAGGGTCATTGCCGCGAGGACCGCACCGCCGGTGCCTAATAATCCTGCTGTCACAGCCACGGTGGGCGCGCACATGAACATGCTGTCCGCTCGTCAGGACATTGGTGGACTGCTTGACATCATTCGAGAGGTGTTGTACGGCATCTTCGGATGCGGAGCAGATGAGGGAGGTGGTGATGGCGGTGGTGGCGGTAGGCAGTAATCGAATCGCTTGGGAATCGCTCCAGGGTAAGAGGGGGGATTGAATTGGACTTGATTTTCGAATGGGATTGGTCTAAATATGCAGTGACTGTGCTAGCATATCGTAACATGCTAGTGCTCAATAACTGGAGCTAAGGAATTTATTCCGAGTTGAGTTGGGATTGGGATTGGTGCGCTCGCCATAGTTTGACGGCTCAGTTAGGAGAAATAGGAAACATGGTCTACGAGGGATCTCGTGCTCAGGTTTCGTTTGTATTATAAACTCTTATTTCGAACAATCCGGAAACCTCAAGCCAGCTTCATCGCAATCAGTACGACTAATATATAGAAGCCGCCCTACCAATCAACCCTCACAGCAAAACACCCCGCACCGGCGTAATGCAAGTGCACATAATCCACCTTCATATCTTTGAAAACCTCCTCCAGCTTGCCCTCCAACTCAGCACCCGGCACAACAATCCCATCGACCATCATATGATCTGCATCAAACGCCCGCACCGAAATCGTTCTTCGCTTTTGCTGCTCGGGGACACGTCCGTCACAGATATACGCTGTACAGTCCGGATAGTGCACGAAGATTGGGCCTGGGGAGGTATATGGTGAGGAGCCGAGGAAGGGGTTGTAGGGCGTTAGGAGCACGGTTTCGGAGACCTTGGCGTCGGTGAGGCACCGGCGGCAGGGGGCGCTGGATTCTTCCGTGACGGTTTTGAGAACGGAGTATTCGGAGGGGTTGTCTGACAGAGGGGCTGGGAGGGGAGTGAACTTCATCGTGCCGTTGTCGATGAAGTAGTCAGGACTTGGCAGCCGTCTGATTCAGTGTGGTGGACAGGTATGTATATATACACACTGCTTTTGGTCTCGAAACCCGGTGGTCCGGTGATTTGATGGTCTTTTCATGGATGGTGACGATCGTTAAGTTCTATATCCCATGATAAAAGTTCGAAATGTCGTATTGCTCTCGAACTGACCAATCGTGTCTGTATGGTGTTGCTTCAGAAGTGACCAACCACATACAGACTTTAAGTGCGGCATCCCAGCATACAGTTACGTTCTCAATATCGAGGCAATCAGTGCAAAATCAGTGAGTCCGATTCAGGTTTACGTGATCGTTGCATGGGCTTCGAAGATACCATGTAGAATATAGAATGACCTTCCACCATTCCATGAGATTTCCATCTTGCGGCTCTTCCCATCAGGCAGCAACATTCCCAAACTTCTCGCAGATGCACAATCGCAGATACAGTCGGCCTCTACGGAAAAGCAGTCCATGAAGTAAACTCTCTTCTCCAAGTTCAGGATACATATGATATTTTCCGTTTTCACTACAAGGTAGCTCGAGAGCGCTTTGTTGATAGAATCTGCATGCAGGCGGTGGTGGGATATTACCCGGTCTCGACTTCGTTTAACGGCAAGAAAATAAAACAATCAGAAGGTACTAGAGTCAACCAGCAGCGCGGAAAGGAAACATCAGGATTGGATGGGCAACGTCTGGGGGTCGATTGCGCTTAGTGTGCTTGCGCCGAAGAATGCTTGTTGCTAGCCAGCCAGCCAGGACGTGTCCAATCTACCTCACTCCCACTCCATCACTCACTGAATAGACCACTGGCCCCAGTACTGTCCAGCAATGTTCAGCTGGCCCAGGCTCTCAGACTGGAAGTTATCCATGGTGACCTTCTGGCCCTTAACGGTCCAGTTGGTGATGTCAATGCCCACAGTAGCGCCCGGCACGGCGGGGATGATGCTCTCTCCGAGGCCAAAGGCGTCGGTGTATAGCCCGTCAGGGAACGCGACGTTGTTGACCTTGAAATTCTTGTAGTGCTGCAGGGGCGTGATGCGGAAGAGAGCCGGGCAGAGCCCCTCGCAGACAATGTTCGACACCTCCAAGCTGATCGACTTGCTGAAGTCGGGCGTCTTGCCGTCCATGTAGAAGGGGGAGGCGCCGATAATTGCAGAGGGGACGTAGGTCTCAGAGCGGCGATACCTGGTGTGGATGATGTCGATCCCGTCAATCTTAACGCCGCTGACCTGGCGAGAGTCCCAGCCCATCTGGATGATGGGATCATTGTGGACCTTCCAGATGGTGAGGCGCGATGCGGTCACATCGGAGTAGTAGGCCTTGATGCCATCGTCGTTGGCGTGGTAGAATACGTCTGAGACCACGCTGCCGGGATACATCTGGGGCCCGTCGGTCTGGAAGAAGAACGCACCGACCTGCTTGTAGTCATTGATGCGAACGCTGGCCTGGTTGCTATTACCGTGAAGGTCCATGGTGTTGAAGGGCGGCGAGTTGATGGTTGGGCCCGTGCAGTGCCATGTCTGACGGCCGACGTTCTCATGGTACCAGAGGCGCAGACTAGTTTGATCGCTCTTGACAGCCTGGTAGTAACTTGCCGGGTTTGCCTGGTAGACGTAATGCTCGCCAGAGAGGATGCCGTGGCCGGTGGCGTAGAAGTCGCTTCGCGATGTGGTGTATTGAACGGCGCCCTTGACGTAGGCACCAGGGGCAAGGTGAACCCAGTAGGTGTTGGGGTGCAGTTTCAGGTGGTTCTCTCCGTACTTGGGCTTGTCACCCTGGGGGTTGGAGTTCATCCAGTAGACGCCTGGTGGGAAATAAAGGATTTCCTTGTCACCCCAGTCACCCGCGTTGATAGGGCCGGGCTTCATGGTCTTGGTGTTGCCCGCATTCATTGGGGGGATCTTGTTGGAAGGAAGGAATGCACTGGCAAAGATAAGGAGACCGTTCCTGGGCTCAACAGAAACGAGATCACCACCAGAGCTGACATAGTTTTGTCCATCAGAGCGATAGGTGTAGAGGTCATCCTGGAACTCGACCGAGAACCGGCGGCCACGGCTATCCTTGGGCACGCGGATGATAATGCCTCCATCCTGGGAGGTACTAACAGAGTACTTGACGGAGGTAGGGCGGATCTTGACATTCGAGACACCACCCAGGCTCTGGCCGTCCCGGCGCAGGATCTTGACATCAACGTCCTTGGCATATTCAAACTGGGACCAGGCCATGTTGATTCCAGCCTCGGGCTCGATGCTGATTCCATCATCGATCTTGGGGCCCAGGGTGTCCTCGTTCGGGTTGTCCCAGGGAGAGTAGATCCTGCCATTGCCGTTGCGAGGGATTGTCTCGTAGACAAAGGACGGGCGGAAGTCCCCCTGGCTGCCAGCAGGGCGAACCGAGACGAGATAACGGTGGGACTGGCGGACGTTGCCGGGCTGCACGCGGGTCTTTGTGTTGATCTCACCGCTGTCGTGCCACCAGGTGCAGAGGTCCGCGTCACAGGCCGTCGTGTTGCTGCTAGTGCCAGGGTTCTCAGGGTTCTCAGGGTTCTCAGGGATGCAGCTTGCGCTGGCAGCCAGGAACAGGCTTGCCACCCAAGGGGCCAAAAGAGATATCGCCTTCATAACAAACAATGCGATGCTATGCAGTCTGGGAGGAATGTATGAAGGGGAATGCGAGAATAGGAAGATGTGTGTCTTTTAATCACGACTCTGCGGACGCAACAGAGCGTATTTATACCTGCGTACTGGACGAGTGCGTGAGGGATTCTGTGTCCACTATCGCTGGACCAAGACAGGTGCAATATCATATTCCCCTAATGCCCCGACGCAACAGAGCGCCACAATTCACAAGCGTTATTTTAGAGGAGAGTCTTTTTGCGCGCAATTTTCCCTCTTACCTTGACGGTGGGGCAATCCCGGTTTGCGTGCATTACTCTCGCGAATACCGCATTCTTTCAAGATCGAATGGCAGAAGTCTAGCGCATATATACCTACGTGTAATTCTTCATGAAGATCATTGCTCAAACATGCCACACAAAAAGTGCTGTGAATCAGCGTACGATGGCCCTGACCCAAAGTCGGATCGACAGCAGCAGTGCTGCACCAGAGCCGCGAACGCCTGAATCATCAGGCACCGACTGCAGGATCGGGAAGAATTCATTTCGGGGCTTTTGCGGGCAACTTGGGCTGTCTCCAACCACGGTTGTCCTTCCCCACACCACACCGGAAATGAGGGGAGCGGGTTAATTTGCGGAGGCCAGTCCCGGACTTGGAACAAGAGGCTATGGAACTTGGTGGAATCCTCGGGGTATTCACGCCACTTTTACTGCCAGACTTGGCCGTCTTGACGAGTTGCAGTGAATCTTCCTCGCTGGGAGTGGTACCGAGAGCCTAGTGCCTAGTCCCCAGTCAGTACCTCTTGACTGATATGCGCCAGAAACATCCTGCCCACCTGCACCAGCCCCCGCAGTGGCAATTCTGCAATGGCTGAGCAAGGTTCAGGGCCGTACAGTCTCATGATGCCAAGCGAGGACATTTTCCTTCTAATGCGGGGTTGTAGCTTTCTTGGAGTCCGAAGAACGGCCGCTGTTTAATCTCACAACCAAGATTTAATCAGATTAATCGGACAAGTACGTTTCATAAGACCGTCATGGGATCCAGGCTAGTGCCCATTATCCTGAAATCATACCAGGCGCAAGAGCAAGAGGCCAAGCGGAACTCGAGGGATCTTTCACGCCAAGAATCGATGAATCCCAGCACTCATATTCACTTGTACGCACCCAATGATCCACGTTTATGCTGATGATGCCCTGGTCAGTTGTAAAATCATGTAAAGCCTGCAATAAGTCTAACCAAACTTATATATGGAGTAGATACAGGGCTAGGATCTAAGGAGAATCTATATACATTAGCCAAAGCATTGTTGGTCGTGCTAATGACTTTTTCTGCTGACATCAATATATATACATAAACACATTGGCAAATAGAAAGCATCGTCTCATATACGGTTGAAGTAAGACTGCTCTGGCGCTGGCTGGCCTACAGACTCACATCAATCGGGAGTACAAAGGTAATGATTAGCACCCCTGATTCCTGGGCTGCAAATGAGGCGACGAAATACGGACGACTTGAGTCTTGAGCTCTCTAAATAAGCCACTAAATAAGGAATACTCTAACCGAGTGAAAATAAACCAAATTTCGCTAATCCCATCTCGTAACGAATAATGCCAATAATCCCAAGTCCCAGTAGACGCCTATATCTTGCGCGCAGAACCTACAATACACTTCCACGCCGTCTGATACTCTTTACACTCGTCGTACACCATCCGCATCAGCGCGGCAAGCAACGGTGTCACATCTGGGCTGTTAGCCTGGTACGAACCTCCTTGATCAGATCTGCGGCGTTGCCCATCCTGCGTAAAGACGGTGGAGAGAATATCAAGTGGGAACATGAGCGTCGTGTTCTTCTCTATTGTAAATCCCTCGCTGCCAAGCAGTCGGAGGAACTGTGTGCCCGTGACGAAATAGTGAGTCGTGCTCCCGCTGGGCGTGCCCAGGCAGCAGATGGTCGCGCCTTGATTTGCCGTGCTTGAGTGAGGATGGGCATGGGCATTGTTCTGTCCCTGTCCTTCCATGCAAATGCCAGTGCTTGAAGAGTGTTCGTGCTCGTATAGAAAAGGTTCCAATTCTCTTGTCAACGGGCCTACGTTGACCAGGCGACGGTCAAAGATGATGTACTCAAAACTGCCCCCCTTGACAAGGACGCGATGGATTTCGCGAACACAGGCCTCAAGGGAAAGTACGGGGCTCCGCGAGCGATCGGGTGGAAGACGACGGAGGTGCGAGGAGTATTTGTATAGGGTCCTTGCGGAGACGACGTCGAAGCTATTGGGCGCAAAGGGCAATGATGAAGGCGAGATGCGCGACTCCCACTGTGTCTGGGTGAACTGGCTAACGGCAACTCCTAGAAGTCCGGCGACCGCGTTGAAATATACACCTGGGTTATCAGAGGCTGCCAGTGAACAAGAAAGCAACGGGGTCAAGGACTCACTGTCTACGTTGCCGCCCAGGTCGAGCACCCGACAACGTTGGTTCGTCGGATAACGACCAGAGAGTAGTGGATGAGCGACGTTGAGAAGCAAGGGATTCAGCTCAAAGCCACGTGAAAAGGGGTTCGTCAGGAGCTGAGCACATGACCGGAAGATTCGACTTGCCGGGTCGAATTCGTGTGTGGTGGGCGATGAGATGCCAGGATCGGACGTGGGGGCAGTATGACGATCGTCGTTCGTGCAACGAGAAAGGAGGCTATTGTCTTTAATATCACTGCTCGCGTCTGGTGGCTGGTCAGTGACTGGTCCTTCATTTGACTTTGTCCGCCGAAGTTTGGCTGGGATGAAGATGCGCGCTAGTCGGCGTCTGGTCAGCAGCGGGGGGCCCGATGATCGCGGACTGGACCGGTCCGAGGTGGAGGAGGAGCTCTGGGGTCGAGAAGTCGACTGCTGGTCCTGCTGGAGCTGGGGCTGGATTTGATGCGGCTGCTGGGTCTGGTACAGCCGTCGCATGTAAGCATAGTTTTCAACGCTCATCGCCGGATGGCTCTCTGGGAAGAAGGGAAAGGCCATTATTGCGATCGGCCTTGCCCCAATCCAAAAGCCAAAAAGGACCCTGGCCGTGTTGATTTCTGTTTCATGTTATTATAGGGCCCAGCAAGCCTGTCCGGGCTTTCTACGGGGCAACTGCAACTCTAACCATGCCCTCTGCACTGGGTAACCGAACAGAGCCTAATTCCAGATCGAGAATGCATAGCGTCATCATCTGATTCGCCACCCCACAGATCGCGCTCAGACCAGTTCCCCACAGAGTTGGGAATGTGGTCTGTGATTACCTGCGTTCTAGACCCTCCGGAACGGGCTTCCGTGATCCAGCTCGCACTGCGTTTCCTGAACCGGGGGAGTGGCCAAGCTGCCCGCCTCTTGAAGACTTTGAACGCACTGGAAACGCAGTCGTTATAAAATAATTAGATACCATCTCATGCTTAGGCCTTATGACACGGATGGCTGTCTTGTTCGATAATGTCTGATCAATGCAGTAAAACAGGGCCACCCCTTGACCTCGCGGCCATCGAGTCGCAAACGCCCAGCAATGATCCAGCCTCGTTTGCCCACTGCGAGCTCCAAAACCTGCCCTCCAACGGGCCGTTTAATCGCGAGAGCGATGTTTTTCACCCCCTGTCTACGACAGTCCCTGGGATTGGGAATCTAACCGACAGCGCCCGGTCGGCAACGCGCGCTGAGCAGAAAATGACCCTGGGCCAGGGGTTCCGCCTGTATCCCATGGCGATTCTGTGGTCCATCCTCATATCCTCGACAATTATCATGGATGGATACGACATGAGTCTTCTGACTAGCTTCTTCACATTCCCAGTCTTCCAACGATCGTATGGCGAGCCTGTGCCAGCGCCTGCAGCTGTGCCCGAGTCACAACAGACAGACGGCCAGGAGCCATCGTATCAGATCTCACCCGTCTGGCAAGCCGCCCTGATTAATGGAACCCAGATCGGCGTCATTCTGGGCCTGATCGGGAACGGGTTTGTCGCGGACATCTTTGGCTACCGGCGCACTTTGCTCGCAGCCCTCCTCGCACTGGCTGCGTTTGTCTTTCTGCCAGTCTTCGCTCCCAACATCCAGGCCCTGTTGGCAGCGCAAATCCTCTGCGGTATGTCCCATACAGTCTGTCCACATCCGCCCTATAACCATGTCTTAAGCTCTTCAAAGGAATTCCGTGGGGGATCTTCCAGACCCTCTCCGTCTCATACGCAGCCGAGGTAATGCCAGTCGTGCTACGTGGCCACTTTCTGAGCTATATCAACCAGTGCTGGGTCTTGGGACAGACCTGCGGCGTTGTTGTGATTCGTGCACTGGTTGATACGGACTCGGTGTGGGCGTACCGTATCCCGTTTGCACTGCAATGGGTGTTTATCATCATCCTCGTCGCGGGGGTCCTCTTTGCTCCAGAGAGCCCATGTAAGTGTCACTGGACTCTTGTTCTCGGGATGATCTGCTAATTATCAACGCTTCAGGGTGGCTGGTACGCCAGAATAGGCCACAGGATGCGCGAAAATCGCTCCTCCGTCTCACCAAAGCGCGCACAGGCATAGTGTGTGTGGACGAAACCATCGCAATGATGACCCACACCAACAAGATCGAAAAGACCCTTGGTGGTGATGGCAATATCTCCTACCTAAACTGCTTCCGCGGGGTCGACCTGCGGCGGACCGAAATCACGACCATGGTCTGGGTGACGCAGCAGCTCTGTGGTTCGACTCTGACTTTTTATGCCGCCTACTTTTACGAGCAGGCTGGATTCCACGTCCGTGACGCCTTCAATCTCGCGGTGGGCATGTACGGGCTCGCAATTGCGGCAAATGTCATCTCCTGGTTCCTCCTGCCCTTCGTTGGCCGGCGCCGGCTGTACCTCGCTGGTGCTGCTCTCTCGCTGGTGATTTTGATAGTGGGCGGCTGCATCAGCCTGATCCCACAGACGCCTGCGCAGTCCTGGGCGCTGGGCTCATTGATCGTTATTCTGACCTTTGTCTACCAAATGACACTGGGCCCGATCTGTTACACCTTAGTCGCAGAGATCCCCTCGACGCGCCTGCGCGTCAAAACAGTGGTCATCGGCCGCGTGGCATACAACCTCACGAGCATCATCGCCAACACAATCACACCACGGATGCTGAACCCAACGGCCTGGAATTGGAAGGGCAAGTCATGCTTTTTGTTCGTGGGGACGACCCTCCTGTGTCTTGTATGGTGCTACTTTCGACTCCCCGAGACCTTTGGGCTGAGCTTTCTGGAAATCGATATCCTTTTCCAGAAGCGTGCAAATGCGGCCAAGTTTCGTGTCTTTCAGCGGAATTTGGAGCGCTCGGGGTATCATGATTTGCCGGGCAATAACCGCGGGGTTGATGTCTGGCAAAGATACTGATTTATGCCGGTTGTATATAATCTTAGAAAATTATAATGGAAAAGTTTTCGTACTCCCAATTTTTGTTTTTATACTCTACCCAGGATAATCATTGTTCACTAGTAGCACCCTGAGGTATGGGTTACTAGGCTCTTAGTTTTATGCCTCATCGTAACTCTTGTAGAGCCGCCCCGATTTACAATAATCTGCAGTACATGTTCCTCTAGCGATGTAGTGGCAATAGTGAGCCTAAAGAAACCTGTGATAGTGACAATAGTATACGTGATTTCTTTAAATTATTTGGCCATTAATTCCTGCATGCTTTCTATACATTAAAGCCATCTACTTCCTTTATTACTAGCGACTGGAAGACACCAAATCATATGGATTTTGTACAAAAACTGCGGTTATACGCACATAAGTGCTGCCCTTAAGTTCCTGCTCCATCTGCAGCATCCAAACCCCACTGCAGAGCATGTTCATCGGTCCAAAACCATTTAAACTGCCCGGCATGTCTATGCCGTTGAACATGCTTCTCACACGCTGCAATGTAGATGCCCCTTTTTTCATCTGCATGTTAGATCGGCGACTCCAGAAAAGCCCGCACGCAAAAAACATAGGGACAAGTCCTTACCTAAGAAGCAGCGTTCTCAAGTGATTGAAAGGGGTTACCTGGAAGAAGTACTGCATTGTGTATATGCCGAGCTAAGATGGCATGGGAGTGACGAGATAACGGCGTGTACATCCCCCCACCATTGGGTATAGTTTGACTGCCTGATACTCTCTGGGTGCACACGGAGATTGTGAGCGGCTTTTCAGAATAGCGTATGGTTTTCAAACATTTTGGGTAATTTTAGCAGCGATTTATTATTATCGCCAAAAAGGTGGTGGGCGAGCGGGCGAAATTCAATGCTGCCCGCGAAAGACGGCGTGTGCGCGGGGCACCTAGCAGAAGACTCAAGTTGGTCCATTTCCCTGAGAGGCATCCAAGCCGAAGCCGCATGCAGGAAGCAAATTCTGGAAGGTTCGGATAGATGGGGAGAGAACAGACTATAGAGGTGGAGATGGGATCCATAGATCTCTCCGAGCCGGAGTTGATGAGCTAAGCGGACAGCACACCCAAGGCTGGATGAATACCGCTAAGTGCAGGTAGAAAAACAGTGGCAACCCACACCACGGTGACCCGTGCCATATTTACAGCAAGACCCGGACGACGGCCCATTCAAAGCGCGTCGAATCCGGGGTTCGCAGCTCAGCCTTCGCCCCGTAGTAAGCCCGCACTCCGGTCATTTTGCACAGACCGGGGTGTCTGTTCCAAGGGACAGCGTGGTTCTGGAAAAGGTTCGGTGGCGACACCCGAGATGGTGATTGGATGATGCGGAGGGTCGCGCAAACTTTATTAATGCGTCGTTTACTGACCACAGAAGAAGGCCCGCTATTGCCTCATGTCATCAGCCATCGTCTTTACGGCCTGAGAGACCTCCGCGGGAGACCAGCAGAGCCACAAAGAAAGCAGCCATCGTCAAATCCATACGTCAAATCCATACGTCAAATCCATATATAACCCTTGATGCCAGGGTGAATGGTATCGTTCTCTTGGTCACCCCATCTCTGATCATTTTACATTCATTTCTTCGCCTGTCATTACCCTCTGTCACCGTTGTTTTCAACCACGACGCGGTCTCCACACGATGGAAATCAAGTCCAGCGCCCAGCATGTCGAGAGCGACGTCAAGATGCCCTCCGACATGGACCAGGTCATCAAGGATGCCCGCATCGCCACCGAAAAGGAGCACAAGATGAGCCTGTGGCAGGGCCTGAAGCTCTACCCGAAGGCCGTCGGCTGGTCGATTCTCATCTCGGCCGCCATCATCATGGAGGGCTACGATGTAGTCCTGATGGGCTCCTTTTATGGCTACCCCGCCTTCAACCGCAAGTACGGCCATATCCAGTCGGACGGCAACTATGGCTTGTCTGCGGCCTGGCAGTCGGGTCTCTCCAACGCGATGAACTGTGGACAGATCCTGGGCCTCTTCCTGAATGGAATTGTTTCTGAGAAGTTTGGATACCGACGGACAATGATGGGATCGCTCATTGCGACCACTGCGTTTATCTTTATTCTCTTCTTTGCCCAGAACGTGCAGACTCTTCTTGTTGGTGAGATTCTTATGGGAATCCCTCTTGGAGTGTACCAGACACTTAGCGTCACGTATGCATCCGAGGTCTGCCCGGTTGCTCTCCGTGCCTATTTGACAACCTATGTGAATCTCTGCTGGGTCATCGGCCAACTCATCGCCTCCGGAATTCTGAAGGGCCTCTCTGAGCGGACTGACCAGTGGGCATACCGCATTCCATTCGCACTGCAGTGGATCTGGCCCATCCCCATCTTCATTGGAGTTGTCTTTGCACCCGAAAGCCCCTGGTGGCTCGTCCGCAAGGGGCGCACTGAGGACGCCGTCAACGCCCTCCTCCGCCTGACCTCCAAGGGAGACGCTGATTTCGATGCCCACGAGACAGTCGCCATGATGGTCCACACCAATGAGATGGAAAAGGAAATCACCACCGGTACTTCCTACTGGGATTGCTTCCGCGGGCACGATCTGCGCCGCACTGAGGTGTCCTGCCTTATCTGGGCGGCCCAGAACCTGTGCGGATCCGGTCTCATGGCCTACTCGACCGTCTTCTATCAGCGCGCCGGCCTCGCCGTTTCTCAGTCCTTCAACATGTCCCTCGCCCAATACGCGATCGGCTTCACCGGCACCGTTTTGTCCTGGGTGCTCATGAGCTACTTTGGCCGTCGAACCCTGTACGTCTACGGCCTGGCCATCCTGTGCAGCCTGCTTCTCATCGTTGGTTTCATCTCGATCGCCCCTGAAAGCTCTGCAACCTCGTGGGCCACCGGATCCATGCTCCTGGTCTACACCTTCTTCTACGACATCTCCGTCGGCCCCGTCTGCTACTCGCTCGTATCTGAGATTCCGACTACACGCCTCCGCATCAAGACAGTCGTGCTCGCCCGTAACCTGTACAACTGCTTCAGCATCGTGAACGGTGTCATCATCCCATACATGCTCAACGTCGACGCCTGGAACTGGCGCGGCAAGGCCGGTTTCTTCTGGGGAGGCCTTGCTCTGCTCTGCGGCGTCTGGGCGTTCTTCCGTGTCCCCGAACCCCGGGGCCGTACCTACGCAGAGATGGACGCGCTCTTCGAGCAGAAGGTTTCTGCGCGCAAGTTTGCGTCGACTACTGTTAACCTTTTCCATGAGGATTTAGTTGAGAGGGTTCAGGAGAAGGGCTCCTAGTTGTGTGATTGGGAGACTCGTCGAGGCGAGGAGGTCTGGGTGCAGGTTGTAGCTAGAATCTCGGTGCAGGTTGGTCGAAGAAGTGCAGGTGAACACTGTATCGGCGGCGGGGGGAAAGGAAGAAGCAGAGGATGGAGCGGAAGATGGACGGGGCACAGTGTACACAGCAGCCAAGATAGTTCTGTATCTAATTGTTAGTCTCAATGCACTCCATACGTGGCGGGATTATTTGCATCATGCTGTAGGATCCACCATGTCTTGAATAAATTAAACAGGCAGTCTAGCCAATCAAGCTGTTAACCGCTGACCGTTGGTTTCCCCACGCGATGCAGCATCTGAATGCCTGAAGCAGGCGACATGCATCATCTCCACCAAACGGCCGGAGAAGCTCCGACGCAACACGCTACACTGCAGGGTTCAAGGGCGAATCAGCCCCACCCTTTAATCATCTTTCCGGTCGTCAACTCGTGGACTTTTAATTGTTTCCGTTGTTCCAATTATGGAACGGACGTGTCCCGGTCCGACATCAGCTTCTGCGCATGGCCCAACGGCCGCTGGCTGTTGCACGGGGAATTTAACGGTAAAACTACGGGTACAGCGCGCAGGAACAACGCACAGAGGACAGAACAGCTGTCAGGGGATTTATATAAGTCGTAGCAGGTAGCGATCTCAGGGAAACATCCTCAACTTCCCTTGCGAACCCATTGCCACAATCGCATCGCCTTTCAAAGCATCGCAGATCGTCCAGTCCACCATTCACAATGCCTTCCCTGGAAACCACAGTTACCCACTCGCAGCCCGACCATCTCGACCTTAAGAGATGGTGGAAAGAGAGTTCCGTCTACCAGGTTTATCCCGCCTCGTTCTGCGACTCCAACGGCGACGGCATCGGCGACATTCAGGGCATCATTTCCAAGCTCGACCACATTAAACAGCTAGGGTCGGATATCATCTGGCTCAACCCGGTCTTCTCCTCGCCACAGGTTGACATGGGCTATGACATTTCCGACTACTACGGTATTCACCCGCAGTACGGGAGTGTCCAGGACGTCGACGAGCTCGCGGCGGGCGTTCACGATCGTGGGATGAAGCTTGTTTTGGATCTTGTTGTCAATCACACCTCTGATCAGGTATGTTTGTGTCTGTCGCTTGCGTAAGTATGAGTTGCTGGGCTGGTAGCTGACTGGAATGTGAACTGTAGCACCACTGGTTTCAAGGATCGCGATCATCTGTGGACAATCCTTACCGGGACTGGTACATATGGAGGCAGCCCGTCTTTAGAAACGGCCAGCGCCACCCGCCCAACAACTGGAAATCGTATTTTGGAGGTGTGTCGCGTAAAATATTGTTAGGGTAAAAATGCTAAATTTATCTGGACAGGCAGCGCATGGACATACGACAAGCACACGGGAGAATACTACCTGCACCTGTTCGCCCGCGAGCAGCCCGATCTTAACTGGGAGAACCCGCAGGTGCCTGCCGCAGTGCATGAGATCATGCGATACTGGCTCGACCGTGGCGCCGACGGGTTTCGCATGGATGTGATTAATTTCATTAGCAAGGACCAGAGCTTCCTGGATGCCCCGATCGCAGACCCCGACTCGCCGTGGCAGTCCGGAAAGGATTACTACGCGTGTGGCCCACGGCTGCACGAACATCTACATGAGATTGGAAAGATTTTAAACGAATATGACGCGTTCTCGGTGGGCGAGATGCTGGACGTCGAGGACCCCGCGGAGATTCTCAAGGCCGTGGGCCACGAGAGGCAGGAGATCAACATGGCCTTTCACTTTGAGATGTCTGCCACCCCCCTTTTCGGATCCAAAAATGAGAAAATAGAGACGTGCTGACGTTGTCAATCGATAGCATGAACATGGATTACTCCGCCACGGACAAATTCGGCAATCGCAAATGGGAGCTGCAGGAGCTCAAGTCGATTGTCTGCAAATGGCAGAATTTCATGCACGACAACAACGGCTGGAACGCCATCTATCTCGAAAATCACGACCAGGGTCGCTCCGTGTCGCGATTCGCGTCGGACCTGCCGGAATTCCGCGAACACTCCGCAAAGCTGCTAGCTACCCTGCTGGGATGCCAGAGTGGGACGCTGTTTGTGTATCAGGGGCAGGAGCTGGGGATGCCCAATGTGCCGCAGGACTGGCCGTTTGACAATTACCGAGATATTGAAACGCTGAACCACTGGAAGGAGTAAGTTTCTCGAGCATATTACTGAGCAGGGTTCACTGTGATGTGATGTGATGGCTGACGGTGGCTGCTCACCCCCCTTCCTAGATTAATCTCCCGCCACCCGGAAAACACCACCCTGCACGAGGCCGCACTGGTCGAGTATCGCCTCAAGGGGCGCGACAATTCCCGCACGCCGATGCAGTGGGATGACTCGCCCAACGCGGGGTTCACTGCAGGCACGCCCTGGATCCCCGTGCAGAGCACTTACAGAACGCTCAACGCCGCAGCGCAGGTACGCGACCCGGGCAGCGTGTACTGGTATTGGTCCAAGGTGCTCGCGTTACGAAAGCAGTACCTGGACACATTAGTCTACGGCTCCTTCGCACTTGTGGACCCTGAGAACCAAGATGTCTTTGCCTTTGTGCGGAGCCCCCCGGTCGGCTCTTCTGCCCGGATGCAGGCGCTGATCATCCTCAACTTTCGCCCCGATCTGGTCAGCTGGACGGTGCCTCCAAAGGCTATTCCCGGTCCGGGGCGTGTGGTGCTGTCGAATTACTCTGAGCGGGCTGGAACCGCGTTGGAGCCTATGGGCTCGGTTGTGCTGCGCCCGTTGGAGGCGATTGTGTGTTTTGTCGAGAGCTAGACAAAGAGACAGAGTCAGTGTTGGCCATGCCGAGAATCTTACCGAGAGATCAGATCAAGAATCCATTAGCAAAGAGACCCGCAGTGAGTCCGACGTAGCCCCGATTGGCGCAACCACACGAAGACGGTCTTGGCAAGCGCCGCTGTCACAGACGCACGACTGGGCTATCGATTCTCCATTCTCTCCTCTCCCCACATCTCCATATTCCCCGGCCCATCCCATCCCATCGCCTTCCCTCCTGAACCCGTACCCGCACCTGTAGTGCTGTCAATGCACCCATCACTGCTCCCTTGCGGCTCTCTCCCTGTATACATCATGGACACCCCCGAATCACCACCCCCAGTCCCCGCCCTTAGGCAAAAGCGAAATTCGTCCATGGCCTGCGACAATTGTCGACGACGTAAGGTCCGCTGCACCCGCGAGAGGCCCTGCCAGAAGTGTCAGGACGTCCACCTCGTATGCTCCTACACCAGCCTCCCGCGAAGAAAGGGCCCCAAGGGCCACAACGCCCATGTGCTGAACTCGCTGCGAATCCTCGGCGACATTTCACTAAGCACAGCCAGCTCAACGGGCAGCTATCCGCAGCAGCAGACCTTTGCGGCTGCGGCCATGCCGACGCTGCCCTCCAGCTATGACATAGAAAGCACAGCGTGTTCCTCGCCGACGCCCTCACTGACCGTTTCCCACAACTCAGGCTCATCCGTAGAGCATGCGACGCAGCTCGGGCTGTCCCCTTCGCCGCCCACGACCGCAAGTCAACGTATCTCGTCCACGGTCCTTGGGGCCCACGTCCGGCTTTTCCTGCATCATCTGTACCCTATTATGCCGGTTGTCGATGGCCAGGCCATGGCCGACTGTGCTGATCCCGACGCGCTGCATCCACGGCGATACGCGCATCTGGTTGCATTATCGGCAGCAACTCACCTGCAGTTGAACCTGGATATTGGAGAACTCAAGCCATCAGATGACAATCTCATATCCGGGCATGATCTAATTCTTGAGGCGCTGCGCGCACTTTGCGAATATGATCCGTTGGAAGAACCGCATATGGATACCGTCCTGACAATGTTTCTCCTCTTCTGCGCTTACGGCAACCTGAACAAACCTGTCTACGCATGGCATTACCTGACGCAGACGATTTCATTTATGCAGATACTAAACTTGGACAACGAAAGGACATATGCCGGTTTGTCCCTTGCAGACGCAGAGGCCCGGCGACGGATCTTTTGGCTGGTCTTCATTACAGAACGGTTAGTTATCTTTTGTAACGCCACCCACGGCAAACTTTTTAACTCCTTGATACAGTGCATACGCCCTACAGACCGGCCGACCAGTCATGCTCAGATCCAGCATCCGGAAGCCCTCTGTGCTAAACTCCGAAACCCCCGCACTCCTGTACGGCTTCGTCAGCCTCCTTTCCCTGTTCGAGCAAATGGTCCCAGACTTTTACAGCTGGAACAACATGGACTCGCTGAATGGGTTGCAGGAGTCCCCGGCCCTCAATTCCATGTACCAGTCAATTTCAAACCCTCCCGCGCTTCTAGCCGAAGTCTCGGAAACACATCAGGTTGACTATATCATCAGCCAGCAGTGGCTGCTGGTGTGTCTCTGGAACTACCACATGAAGATGTATCCATATCAGGGCCGGGACTCGAATAGTCTCTTGCCGATTCATATCCCGCTTATGGCGGGGAGATGCGCGCTGGCGTGCCTCTCCTCTGTGTCTATGCCGTCTGTTGATGCTCATGGCATTGGAATGGTACGTTACTTTCGCCTACTGATGATTGTTAATATTTCGAGAGCAAGCCAGACTGACAGTTTCTCTTGGTGCAGGAGCAAAAGCTCTACGATATCGGCGAGAGCATCACACAATTCGCACCGACACTCCTCTCCAAACGATCCAACAAGACCCTGTCCACCTCCGAGACAAAGGACCTCCTCAAGAGCATCCTCGACGTGCTCTCGCGGACTCGCGGTTGCCAGTCATATCTCTTCTCAACTCTCCTCGAAAAGTCACAGGACATTCTGCAGGCGAACCATCTCCCGCCACCAGCCCCGCCGCCGCCTCCGGCACCACTGCTCTTTGCCTCGTCGAAAAAGACGCAGCCGCAGGCACAGTCCCAGTCGGACGTAAGTTTCCTGTCTATTGAAATGGTGCCAGATCTACCGGATGATACTACGGGTGGGATCACAGAGGCGGATGCGCTGGGAGAGGAGACTGGCGAGGCTGTCAACTCGTCAAATGGGTTTAAGTCGTTGTCTCACGAGGGGCATGGTAGTAATAGTGACTTGTACTTGCAGTATTGAAAACTATTCTCGCCCTACCAAAGCGTTTCGTTTTCTCTACCATCACGATTCATACTTCTGCTCGGTGCGACCCGCCACTGGACGCAGTTACCCACCCCCGTATTGCCCGCGGGCCTCTCCTGATCCACCCATATCCAGAATAGATCTGCCCGCGTTGTATCCCACCGTCCAAGTAATCATAGATACATACAGGGAAAATAGCCGCACGCAAAGCTGTCAAATGGTCAAATATCGCAGCGATCGACATGGGCGTGCCTCCACAAATCGACCGTGCCATACTCCGGCACACAGATGCGGAGTGACTCCCACACCCATCCTCAGGGCTGCCTTTCCCGCATTGTGGCTTTTGGCAAGGATCGCCGTGGCGTGCGGGCTGCGTCGACGGGCGTATTTCGGACGAGGGAGGGCGCGTGGTTTCCCCACTTGTTCAGCGCCGCTGATGCGAGTATCTCAGTATACAAGCACAGATCCGGAAATGAAACCGTGCTGATCGTGATCTCGTGAATCAAGGAAATCGCACCGGATTCCAGCTGCGTACCAACGTGGCATTGTTTCATGTTCCTCTTGTGGGTTGGAGACGTGGGGAGTGCTGACGTTGGCCGAGGAATGCAAAGGGCCAGTTTGGCGCTGCGTGGAATGGAAACGCGAATACATAAAAGGGCGCGCAGGCACCTCCCAGGAAATTCAGAGAAATCAATCTAGTATTTATCAACAGCACGGCTACAATTATTACATTCTTTACACTTCCACCTCGTGGTCATGAAGTTCCACCCCGCGTATTCCCTGCTCATGGGCGTTGCCCCCTCGGGGCTTGCCAACGCGCTTGTCTTCCCCCGCCAATCCAACTCGAGCGCCACCACCCACTGCGGCACCGACCTATGCACCTGGTGGCACGAGACCGGCGAGGTCAACACGGCTACTGCCGTAGCACCGGAGAACGTTCGTCAGTCACGCCAGTATCTCGTGCAGGTCGCAGCGGCAGGCTCCGACTCGTTCTACGACTCGTTCGTGTACGAAGCCATCCCGCGTAATGGCAACGGCAAGATCCTGAGCCCCGGTGACAGCGGCGAGACCTTTTCTGGCGATGACGGCATCTCCATCGAGCTCGACGAAGGCATTAACATGGCCTGGACTCAGTTCGAGCACAGCCAGGACGTCGACGTCAGGATCCTGCGCCGCGACGGACAGGCCCTGGGCGACGAGGTCACCATCCGCCCGACTATCCACAGTTTCGAGACGCAGCACGTTACTGGTGCCCTCGTTATCCGTGTCCCCGCTGACCCCAATGGACACCGGTTCTCTGTCGAGTTTGCCGACGACCTGTTTACGTACCGCTCCGACGGCCAATTTTACAAGACCGACGGCTCTGGCGAGGTGGTCAGCATTGAGCCGCGCAATGGGCTGCTCATCTTTGCCAGTGCGTTCTTGCCGGATGAGGTGGTCCCCGCGCTGGATGGGCCGGATACCAAGGTGATGACGCCTGGTGCGTTCTCTGTTGCGGATATCGGGGCTGCGCCCATTGTCTACTTCCCGCCGGGAGTGTACTGGATCGACTCGGCGCCTCTGGGTCTCACGCATATCAAGCTGGATCCCGCGACGTACTGGGTGCATCTGGCACCTGGGGCGTTTGTCAAGGGGGCGGTTGAGTACACGACTAGCAACAAGGACTTTTACGCAACGGGACACGGTGTTCTCTCTGGTGAAATCTACGTTTACCAAGCGAATGTCGAGGCAGGATATAAGGGGGAGAAGAGCGATCTCACTAGTCTGCGTCTGTGGTGGCACCGCAGCGTGCAAGGGGGCCAGGTCTGGCATTGCGCTGGGCCAACAATCAGCTCTCCGCCATTCAACACGATGGACCTGAAGGATGGCAGCACGGACCGCGACGATATCTCGGTCAACATCTTCGACTACAAGCAAGTCGGCGCCTTCTTCATGCAAACTGATGGCCCGCAGATGTACAACAACGGCGTCGTCCACGACGTCTTCTACCACTGCAACGACGACGGCATCAAGACGTACCACTCGGGCATCACGGCCTCCCAGCTAACCATCTGGAAGGTGCACAACAATGCAATCGTCCAGATGGGATGGCAGCCGCGCGACGTGCACGATGTCACCATCGACGGCATGTACATCATCCACTCGCGCTACCGCCGCAGCGAGACGTACGTCCCCTCCGCCATCTTTGGCGCCTCGCCCATCTACAACGGCGAACCTCGCCTCGACCCGTTAATGAGCATCCGCGGCATCAGCGTCTCCAACATCATCTGCGAGGGACCCTGCCCGGGATTGTTCCGTGTGACCCCGCTGCAGAATTACGCAGACTTCAAGGTCTCGGGTGTGCAGTATGTGGACGGCCTGATTGGTGGCAGCGTTCCAATCGGCGATTCCATCATTGCCACCACGGAGGACACGACCTACCCGGGTGCTGAGGACCTCACTATGGGCTTGTCCATCTCCGATTGGACGGTCAAGGGGGAGAAGGTGACGATGGAGAATGCGGGGACCTTGGGCCAGTGGCATATTAATGCGGCGTATGATGGGCAGTGGTCTATTGCGTGATTTGTCTCGGATGGTGGAATGCATAGTGTCCTTGCACGGAAGGACTATATTGTGTCCAATCAGAGTTCTCTCATCAATGTTCGGCTCCAGGAAGCCACCGGTAAAATGACATTCATATTACGAGTGTGCTCAGTGAATACTATTGTACCTTTAGAACCTAGTATAAGTCCTTGATACGCTCGTGCCTCTTTGCAGAGAAATCCTTCTTCTCACATTCTGTACGTTTTGGCATATTGCGGACTAGTCCTGTGGAAACCTCAGGGTCAGGTGAAGCGTGACATGAGCCAGTTCTATATTGTGAGATCTTCACTAGAACAAGATATTAGGCGGTTTGATTCATATCGTATCAGTGGTATGCTATACCTTGCTTGTCAATCGCTTGGTTAGCTGCAGCTGAATGAAACTAGTGTAAACCGTATGCATGTAGGAACCCTGTACTTAACGACAAACGGCCACGGTGTGCTTCTTGGGGCTGCCGATGACAAGGCACGGAATCACATGGGCGTCGGGCTGAATACTGAACATTGCTGCGGCTGCAGCTCTCATTCGCCCCCATAATCCCCCGGACCAGGCGTGAAGAAGTGTGGAGACATACGTCCGGGGTGCGGCCCTACTTCGGGGCCTGCAAAATTTGACTTGAATCATGATGTGAAGAACACGAGGTATGTCTTCGCCCGAGAGGCCCGCAGTTTTACCTTGTGTCTGACCAAGAGATATCAGGGCTGCGACGATCAATTCTGTATACAGACGCGGAAGCAGAACAAGGATCGGCGCCACTTCGCTGGTGTTAACGGACGATTTCGATCCCCTTCATCTCCGTACAGTTTCTTGGAGGACGGCAGCTGCGAAATCTGGCCGGCGATGATATATATAAAGCTGCCTATGCCTGGTCTTGTCTCCTCAACCACAAGCACATCGCCCACACCTGAACATCCAAACCACTATTTCTCTCGTCGCTCCATGCTCAATATGAAGCTCGCCAACATCAGCGTCGCGTGCGCCCTTCTGTTCGCCGGCCCTGCAATGGCCCACTACAAGTTCCCTTCCTTGATCCTCAACGGACAGTCCACAGGGGACTTCAAGTTTGTCCGCGAGAACACCAACAACATCAACCCGCTGCTGGACCTCAACTCGATCGACATGCGCTGCAACGAGGGTGCTGCCTCTGGGGCCAGCACTGAGACTGCTACTGTCCGTGCGGGAGACACGGTGAGTCCCTCCCCATAGTTACCGCGGCCAGCCAGCCCAGTATTAAACTAGTGGTTCTTCCCCTGCAGGTCGGGTTTACCCTGAGTAACTCCATCGGCCACATCGGGCCCATGCTTGTGTACATGGCCAAGGCACCCGGCTCTGCCTCCAGCTTTGACGGCTCCGGTAACCTCTGGTTCAAGATCCACGAGTGGGGCGCCGACTTCTCCTCCGGGTCGATCAACTGGCCTCAGCTGGGTAAGCATCAACCCCTCGACCGGACAACTCGACTGGTTCCATTTCTCATCGCTTGCTGAGTACTGACAACAATGTAGGATTGCTAGACTACAGCTTCAAGCTCCCGCCCTCGCTGCCCGACGGCGAGTACTTGCTCCGAATCGAGCACATTGGCGTGCACAACGCCGCCAACGCCAACAGCGCCCAGTTCTTCCTCAATTGCGCGCAGGTCCGCGTCACTGGCGGTGGCTCTGGTAACCCAGGCCCGCTGGTTTCAATCCCTGGTCTTTACAACGCCGAGGACCCTGGCATCCATTTCAACAACTATTACCCGCCTGTACGTCATGACCTCCCTCATCCCCTTGTCTAGGGGGTTCAAAATATACAGGCATGTGATGCTGACAATATGCTTCTGCTTGACAGCCCAAGTCCTACATTATTCCCGGCCCACCAGTCTGGTTCGAGTAGGTTGCTAAAGGTTCACCATGTGGTCAATAATCTGGAGAAAAATGTTGGGAAATGGATGACTAGAGTTAGGGAAAGAAGCGCAGGCTAGTCCTCGCGCTATGCAAGGAAATGGTTGACTTGGCTTCTACAGTCACTTTCCATTGTAACGATAGTTGTCCAGCAGACTTGTCGGTAGGCCGCTGCGTTTAAAAGGGGGTTTATCTGCTATGTTCAAGGTGTGTGTGAGTCTATTTGTAGAAAGGAAATCGAAGAAATGTTGCCTCTAGAGCCTTGTACAGTCTTTCTCGAAATTGCCTTCACCAACAAAGACATGATGATTCCATTCCCGCCCCACTGCCAAGGCCTTGGCGTGAATATTTTATTGAGCCACCAGCACCCAGTTAAGGGCCTGTATAATTTTAGCTTTACTATCACAAGGGCAATAAGGACAACACACCATGGGTTACAGTACGTTGCACAAAGGTTCACAAAAATATTGACCCTATTTATCTATCACTATAGTACAGTACCGAGTTATTGCAGCTACGAATTAATGACTTGTACATAATGTGCGGTTCCAATCAAGTTGATTAAGGTAACTATGGACCATAGTAGAAAATTTGTCATAAAGAAATGGGAACTTCACTTTCTTTGGAGATTTTTAAGGAGTGTGTCTCTTTTACGAGGGCGCTTGGCACGAAGACTGGTGAGTGCTGCCACAAACTTAGACACCATGCGCGTCTTTGAATGAGCAGGACCCAGTGCCTTCTCATAGCCTGCCAGTGCTCGCTGATACATCTCCTCTGCCTCCTTCACCTTGCCTTAATCAGAGTAGAGAAGACCAAGATTACTGACTGTGTTAAGGGTAGATATGTGATCTGGACCCAGTGCCTTCTCATAGCCTGCCAGTGCTCGCTGATACACCTCCTCTGCCTCCTTCACCTTGCCTAGATCAGAATAGAGAATCCCAAGATTGTAGACTGTATCCAGAGTGGATGTGTGATCTGGACCTAGTGCCTTCTCCTTGCCTGCCAGTGCTCGCTGATACATCTCCTCTGCCTCCTTCAGCTTGCCCTGATTTGAGTAGAGATTCCCAA
>MU628257.1:0-133244 GCA_025688815.1 Aspergillus carlsbadensis
GTCTTCACAAGAGACTGTGCTTAGTTTAAGCTTGATTGAGCATGGTTTCGCGGCGTAATTTCAAAAATTCGTTCTCTGCGGAAGTTGTTGTTTTTCCCAGTCTCGGTCAGGACCAGGGACTGAAATAGAAACTGCCCGGCAGCGCCCATCAGAACCGGGCCCTGGATGAAGATATGGTTGGTTTGCGCCGTGCTCGCTGAAGAGTAATAGATGCATATGATTTCAGTGGCGGCTTTCAACGCAGGAAGTAGAATGAAAAACAAGAGTTCAGCGAAGCAGAAAATCAGCGAAGCGCCAGTAACAACAGGAGACACAGCTCGCCGTACCCAAATAGCTTCATGGGGTACCTCTCCGCCATCCCTGGTTATTTGCGAGGACCAGATGGTCGCATATGGAAATTGCGGCCTGCTGCCTCGCGTTGTGTATGTATGCCTCGACGGAGAGAAGATATGTGTGGTTTGGAGGCGCAATCGGTGGCCGCGGACGTGTATTCGGCGCGATGCGATGCGATGCGGAATGCGTTGCGGAGCGAGCCACGTGCCCAGGAGGCGTTTTCGAGTAGTTTGGCTGCTGGCTCATTATACCCCATTGCATACATACAATTCGAGCGACGATAGGTGGGTGCTCGAATCAAATTGCGTCCGGCATGTCGGGGTGATGGCGTCCACACACTGATCCCGCTGCGCATCTGATGTGATTTGCATCAACAGCATTAACAGTATTGACGAGATTGAACAGCGGATCAGGGTGCACAGAAGCTGGGTCCCTCGCTGTAGGAGCGAGACCGATCTGTCACGATCGTCTTGGCGTCCCGGACGACAACCCATGTCTGAGAGATGGAAAAAGCTGTGCATTGCATTCTGTGAGCAGGTGGGCGATGCAGTGCAGTGATCGAGCGTTACTCACACGACGAACTCCCACTATCCACTCGTCCTTTCTCTGTACATAAGTCACTGACAGATTGAGGTCCTCGCATTCGTCTAGTCCGTCCATCGATGATCATGACAATGGGGCTCGGGCTAGCCAACGAATCGACGCGAGTTCTTGAGTTCATTGAGTGGACCGTCCACTGGGGAACTACCCGGATCTTTTCTTCTTGTCGACGTCTACCTAGCTCTCCTCGCAGGTAGGGCAGAGTACCGAAGCCGTTTGCCAATCTCATGGGTGTGAGGATGGTAAGTCGAACCGACGACGGGGGGGCAACACGTCCATCCTGCCGCGAAGCATCTCTCCACATGTCATGCCCGACCTGTCTACCAACGACCATGACCAGGCTAGGCCACCTTGCTCGCGCCTCTTGCACTCGACAACTGCCCTCACTTTGTGGTTTGAACTGGACGCCAACGAACCGTCCATACCCAGGGCGAGGCGCATCCTCATCCCCAGGGATGCTTCCGATTCCCCTTGAAATGGACCATGCCCGCTTGTTGACACGCGAGAAGCGGAGGGGCGTGAACTGATTAGGACGCGTCCCATCCAGGTCGGGGAGTCATCTCCACGCGCGAAGACAGACGGCCAAGATGCAGATTAGCGCGCATGCTTTCTCATCTCGTCGACGCGCACCTTTTGGGTAAGCAGCTGCCTGCTGAATCCAAGGGACGCCCTCGGGCTCTGGAAGTAGAGATGGACATGAAGATAGACATAGCCACCCGCGGCCCGGGCGAAACGAAAGTAGTCGCGGATGGACTTTTTGCTTCCTTCGAATCGAGTAGCCAGGCCAGGCCAGGGGCACGCACGACCTCGCATGTGGGAACATCGCGTGCACGCACGACTGTATACATATAGAGCGTCAGAATCGCATCGTATCCCACGAGCTAGCCCGCTGAGCAGAGATCTCAAGGGAGCAATGGAGCGGATTGGACTTACTTACCATATCTCTTTTCTTGCGCTCCATTGTAGTCATGTGCGTGGTTCCAACTAGCCTATTACTGGGTAGGCGTTTCCATTGCTCGTCCAATGGGGCGTGCTCGACATTTTGCGAGCACTTCTGCAGGTGATGGGCAGCATCCAGCACATCCCTCTTAGCACCTCCAGACAGAGTCCCAGAGTCCCAGATACGGCGTTGAAGCCCATTGCACCTTTGTATGGCGCCATCTCGCCACGGGACCGGTCTTGTCGCAGCGCAGTATCAGTCAGTCAGCCAATCCTTGGAGTAGGCAAGCAGATCAAGGACACGTTTACTGGGGTCTCGTCCGTGTCCTAGACGGAGCTCCTTGTGATAATGGTTGTGAGTGTGGCGAGCATCCTAGGGATCTGGGAGAAGTCCCCCGTAGGCTGGGATTGGCTTCCCGACGCACAGAGACTCAGCTCGAGGATCAAGGGCTCGCTCGAACAGGAAGACAATGCCGCCAACCTCGCGTTGGAATCGAGCATCGAGCATAGCATCGAGCATTGAATTCCTTCTTCTTCCACTGTCTCATCTTGTCGCTTCTTCTTTGTCGATCGCGTGCGGGAGGACCATGCATGCCATGTCGGAGACTTGATCAAGACAGACAGACTCATGGGTGCGAAGGGTCGGGACCTGAGTGGCTTTCGACCGCATTCGCCGAGAACACGGATCATAATCTCCACTATGGCTAGGGTATGCCATGCCTCCTGCCTCCTTCGCATCTCTGAACGCGAGAGAATCGCACCGCGCACGGATTCAAACCCCGTTGATCATGGCTTCTATCTCCTGGCACGGCTCTGGCCTACCTTCGCGCGGTTAGCTCGGCTCAGCTTATCTGATCCCATCTAATCCAAGTCATGGGAGAGTTAGGGTATGTATGTATACGTACGTACGTACCTAAGTGTAGAATATCCATCGTAACATATCCACAGCAATCCGTCCAACATACCGAGCGGACCGGGATCATTGGTTGTTTGGGCGTAGCTGACCCGCAACCTGCAACCTGCGACCTGCGACCTGCGACCTGCGACCTGCGACCTGCGACCTGCGACCTGCCCACGCAGCGCATGAGACAGAAGAAGCGCGAGAATCCGCCGGGCTGGAACCCGGCGTGGTTCACGCCTTGGTCAGGGAATTGAGTCCCGCAGGATTCACCGAGATTGCGTGCAAGGAAGAAAATAGCAAGCAGGGACAACGAGAAACGACGCCTTACCTCGCCAGTCAGTCTGGCCGAAGAACGACGCGGCCGAATTCCGTTGTTGGCGGGTGTCGGGGCGGAGGGTAGGAATATGGCGATGGGCTTGTCTGGTTTTCTCGGCCACGAGGGTCCATTTTGAAGGATTGGGATGAGGCCTGGGTACGGTACACAACAGCGAGGACACATCAATGGGAACGGGAATAGGGGGTCTGAGAAATGGGGCCAGGGGATGGATAGCAAGGGGCAATAATATGCGGGACGCAAAGTGATACCAGCTGAAGACGAGGAAGAGAACAGGAAACAGAAACAGAAACACAGACACTAAATGCCGTGCAAATAGTGAACCGACTGGTCGGTGGCTCATCCAACTACGGGTTCAACGTCCAGCTGTTTCCAAACCACCCAAACCCCGAGTTTATCGTTGCTTCCTCTGTCGCCAGTGCTTGGGAGTGGGAAAATCGCCATGGGCGTTTCTCTTTTTCGGAAGCAGGCCTGAAGACGTGGGCCTCACGTCTGTTGCCGGGCATTCGATACCCCTTGGCCGAGTCGTCTGTCAAGACACCGACACCGGCGCAGGGACTCTAACACCGTTACTGGGCGCCGTGTCTCTAACGATGGGTAGGTTATATGTTGCTGTTTGTCTGCTGAGCACTTGTATCCTCTGCTGGTTGATTGGTAGGCGGATCCGTCTACCATACGCAGCCCTAACCCATCTCATCCGCAAGGCCTTGTCGGGGAAAAAAAGAAAGAAAAAAAAGAAGAAGAAGGGAGGGGGAGAGAGAGAGAAGAAGAACAAAATCACACGTCGAGGGGTGGAGGAGGGGGAGGGTGTCTATATACCCTGGCGGCCGCCTCTCGACACTTCCACCCGAGACAAGCGTGGAGCATGTTGAAGACACGCCCGTGAAGACGTGAAGTCAAGGTGGAGGAAAGCTATGATATGAGGATGAGTAGGTGACTTCGCCCATTTCTGCGTGCGAAGCAGGTGGCATATTTGTGAAGGTGCCGAACGGCGACGTACCACGAGGGGTGGACATAGACCTTCGCCGGTTCCGTGAGCATCGTATTGAACAGAAGGGTGAAAATGTCCCGAGGCGCTATATGTCCTCGATTTGAGTGGTTGGATCCACCATTTCGAGAGGGTGGGGGTGGTTGGACAAGTATGGGATGTTTGAAAGTCCCAGTCGCTGTTGGCGCTGCAGCCCTAACCGAGCCGGGTCGGGGAGGGAGGGAGCGAGCACGCGAGACAGCAAAGTATGAGGCCAAAGACGTAGGATTGCCAGGTACGATCCCAGGCGAGACAAATTCACCCAGAGAACATTCTGGGATGGAACGACATTATTAACAAGGTTATTAACGGAGTGAAGGTTCGTATTACTTGCCTGGAGTTCAGGGTCCTTCACCGGGCCTAGACGAAAAGTACTTCAAAGGCGTGAAGATGGGATGGAAGAGTTTACCTGGAAGTGAGATGGATACTTATAGACAATCGAGCAGGGAATAGAGGATAGGTACTCCTCGGTATGGGTGGAGGATTCTGGCTAGCAGGGTGTTTCGAAGGCGTTTGCTGCGTGGACTGACAGGGGTCATCTGCATGGACAACTCATCCATGACTGGCTCAGTTTGCTGGGTGGGGGAGTAGAAGTACGTGGGACAGGGATGAGATCGTTGGCAAATGTACAACGCAATGTTTGTCTATGTATGCAACGATATATACAATTACTTGGATTGCCACCGTTGGAACGCGTCGGCGAATCGACCGTCCCCATCTTCAGCATCACCCTTCTCGGTCCCTCGCAAATCAACCAGGGGCACCATCGATGGCCGGCCATGCGCGCACTGGAATGGGAACACGCATGTTGCCAGCCGTCGGACCAGGTTCTGACACTCACCCACGCTCAAGACATCGTTGAACATGATCGCCGTTCGACATGCACGCGAGTTGAGCAGATCCAAAATGCCAGAAGGGCAGCTAACCAACCGTGTCATCCAATCTCTACGCTCGGTCCTCCCCACACCTGGTGATGAGGGCCGCGAGCTTCCGTTTTCCACTCGTTTCCAAATCTCGCCGCGGATGATGTTGACAATCAGCTCCGGTTCTGTTCGGCAGCGCTCTGCTATCATGATGGGGAGTTTGGAAACGGACACAGATGCCTTGCTGCTCTGTGTCCCTTGCTCGACTGCATACTCGATACCCCAAAACTTGAAGGACTCTTGCTGTTTACTGAACAAAAGAACCTCGGTATTGGCTATGTCGAAAATCACCGGGTCCACCTGGATTGTCCGGATGCCGTTTGGGTCAAAGAACTCTTCAAACAGAGACTCAACCCGGCACCGCTCATCCGCTGCATGCTGGTCGATGAGAACCATGGTTGGCTCCGATGCAGCAGACATGTCCACCAGAATGAACTTTTGATCCACTTGCCCAATCACTCTAGCTGCTTCAAGGTCGCCTTTTCGTAGCTTGCCACGATACCTGGATACCCCAAAATTATCCAAACCACACAGCTTCTGGCTGGTGTCATCAGTCTCAGTATCAACCACGTTGATGGACTTTTCAGCCCGACCAAAAACAGGATTTTTCCAATCATCCAAAAGATTTTCCAACCATGTGTTCTGCTGCGGTACAGCCGATGAAGGCTGTTTCATGCTATCCAATCGTCGGGTCAAAGACCCGGTAGTCCTGTGACGGTTTGCGAGTGCAGAAGCGGCGGATGGTCGGACGTTGACAGACTGGCCAGTCCTTGAGTTGACCCAGTGACTGATTCCCGTGTGTGGATCAGCCCATGGAACTATCGCATCACCTCTGGGCTTCTCGGCACAACTCCCGGTGGTAACACTCTGCAGTGGGAGCTCTGACGGTCTATCAGAGGGCGTCTCCTCTGTCTCTATACTCTGCGCAGTTGTGTTCTTGGCCGGCTCAGCCGTTATTCCACGGGCCTTTAGACCCGCAGCGTGACTGTTCCCACTCTTAACCCGAGACCAGCTCCCAAAATGCGTGCCGATGCTTGAGCGAGAAAACGACGGAAACCGCATCTGCTTTCCAGAAAGCTCAGCGTTGGCGGCTCTTTGGCGTGGTTTCCCAGGTGATGGGCTCTCTCTGTCTTGGACGGAATCCTGTCGCTTTCTCTTTCCACCCCGTGGACGCATGTTGTGCTCCTTCAAGAACTCGTTGATCATAAGAGAAACAACATCCAAAATCCTTTGTAGCGACTTGTCCGACTCTGGCAGGTCTGGATCGTTGGCTATTGGCCCTGCATTGATACGGATATAGAACATCGGCCACTTGTTCACCTGCATAGACCTGCCACGGCGTGCATCCAGATCTGTCGCTTCGTTTGTAAAGGGCGAAGCACCGCCAGCGGTTCCAAAATCTGACATGGCAAACAGTCGGTTGGCCTCGCTGTACAGTACGTTTGTTTGGTTTTGCGCAAAGACCGGGTCAATTCCCAGAGAGATAAACTGGATCTTCTTCGACGGACTTGGGACAAGCGATAAGCCGGCGTGGATAGTAAGACCTAGCGCAACTGCTGACACGGCATGCCATTGTCTAGGACTGTGAGTGTCAACCAAGCCTGCCTGCGAGAGGATCGAGCTGAAACGGGTGAGGTTCAGTTCACCGTTGGCTTGTGCGCCTTGGCCATGAGGACGAATCGTCAGCTTACGCTCTTTGTCTGCGTCTGATATGACCAGCTTCGAAACGTCATCATGGGCAATCAATAGCGAGATCAGCAACTGTTTCAGGTCCTCCCACTGGCGGTCCAATTCGTCTGGCTTCTGCAGGCTCAGGGCGCGGTTTTTGACGCGGACCGGCATGTTTCCAAAAAGATCGTTGACAGTGACACGTGTTCCATGTTCGCTAGCCCTGAGCCCATGATGCCTTGGAGCAGGCAAGAGGCGAGCAACCGGCGTCGAGTGGTGGAAGATGGCCGTATTGGTGCTGGCATTGTGGAGATGATGCGACGTGATTGTCAGCAGTGCGAGCGCAGATAGCGAAGCCAGAAAAGAGCCCCTGCGGCCATGCACAAGGGACTGCGAGAGCAGTTTGGAAGTATCTGCAGAATTAGCGTAGAATCTCCCAGCAGAGCGAGTGTACGTACAATAACTCTTCCCCAGCCCTCCATCCGGCGCAAATTCTGCAGGCAGAATCCCATCGCCGTCATCTTCAACGACGCAGCCGCCCCTTCGGTAGTCGACAGTGACAAATATGCTCTGGGCGTTTGCATCCAACGAATTCTTAATTAATTCCGCAATGACGCCATTCAGGTGGGTAATTGTTGTGGATGATTTGATTTTTGCAACCACTTCAGCAGGAAGTGGCTGGATTTTGTGGGTGTTCATTGCTGGGGTTGTGGTCGTGCGCAATATATATGCATGTTGTGCAGCCTTCAGGCTGGGTTCCCCGCCACCTCAACATGGGTCTCGATCAAGCTAAAAGGAAACGGCTTAAAGCAGTAGTCGATATTACCTCATATGGTTAATGATAGAGGCCGCTTCCATCTTCAAGACAGGACTAGTTGTCGGGGGGAAAAGACTGAGGAAGCTGCAGACGATGATGTTAGTCCAGCCCACGTGATCTGCATCTGGGACCCAACCAGCAACGCATACTTTGAAGTAGCACAACAAGCTACACAAAAGGCAAGAATATAGCTCAGCCTCCAAGGGTTACGTATTGAAGAACCCGGATCTTCTTCTACGCAGGTTTAAAACCCCTGATCAGAACCATAGGCAAGCAACGGCACCGGCAGGGGTTTGCACCTCACCGGTACATGCTGCGACTCTTCACTGTAGTACGAGACTACGATACTCTGGAGCTGTGTTAGAGTGACGACGCCCCGACCAGGGACTGCAGAAGCCAAGCCTCAGGCTTGTAGCATTGACTTGCACCCTCAGTAAGGGAACATACGGTATGACGAACCCGCAGCTGCTCTCCTGAAAGTACTCAGTACAAGACTACGCGTCCACCGGATACCTGCGTCCATCGGAGCTTTTGTGCATTTCCCAAGCACCTACTCAGCAAGTGGCTCCCCGGGATGGATGAGGTTGGGAAATATTAATAGCAGACGCTGTTTGGGCCGAGATGAGGCGGCCATCACGTGAAGCTTGCGAGAAACACAAGTCCAGGGAGGCTCACGGCCGATTTATCTTCACCTTTCTTGGGTTTCCGATTTCACAGACGCAGCTCTGAGCCTCGACTGCTGCCTGCGATTCTCTTCACTTATTTCTCTCTCCGAGCCGTTGCCTGCCCGAGTCACTCCCTGCTCGCACAGCTCCTGCGTTGTACCCCTGGCCACTAGGCGCTTATCGATTTGCCTGGAGGCACTGGTGAACGCAGCAGTCTCCAACCAAGAGCTCGAGGCTCTCTCCAACACATTCAGACACATCAGAAACCTCCATTCTTTCGGCCAGATGGCCACAACAGACGGTCCTCCCCGGGCGCATGGTACGTACTGCAGCACCCCTCCATCAACACAATAACCCGCAACTGACGGACCGTGTGATAGATCGCAATGGACGCCGCCGCCCGTTCGCCAGCTGGATGAAGCGACTCGCGAACCTGAAGAGCTCAACCGACTCCGGCACAACTCGCTGGTCCAACAAACGCCACGGATCCCCCAAGACCAAGAACCGAGGCATCAAGAATAACCCCTACCCCTTGTCCGGTCACACCCATGTCATCCACCAGTCCAGCAGCGACCACGCCTCCTCCTCCCACATCAGCGACGACCATGGCCGACGGCGGTCCCAATCGCAGAGCGAGCCCTCAATTGTATATTCCGGGTACGAGAACCAGGTCTCAGCGACGGGCGCCAAGTCGACTGCCCCGACCATCTCGACAAACGGCGAGACGGCGATATCCGAGGCTGCATATTCCAAGGCGGGGACAATGGCGACGACGACCTGCGGCGGCGTGAGCACAATTGGTGGCGGCGAAGGGAGCACCTTTTCCTCTCCGGCGCCATCTGTCCGCTCGCTCACAACAACACTGACAACGGTCCAGTCCGCCGCACCCTCCACACAAATCTACAACACCCAAAACCACACACACCACGGCCACCACTACGGGCAATCCACAAACTCCGCGCCCCAAGTCCAATTCACCCACCAATTCCCGCCCTCCCCTGCAACCGCCGTCCCACCGCACCTCGCGCCGCACGGCCACTCCGTAACCTACAGCGTCGCAACAGCAAACAACATCCTCACCGACAACGCCTCGATCCTAACCCTTGCCTCCTCATCCAAACGTCGCCGTCGAAACTCCCTCGACACGAACGCCTCCGTCCGCGCCCTCGCACCGTCGTCCGTCTTCGGCGGCAGCCGCGAGAGCCTACCGCTTAGCGTCCTCAGCGGCGTCGGCGAAGCCTCGAATACCTCCGTACTCAATTCCCCAGGCGTCCTCAGCAGACCGAGTCTCGTCGGCCTCGCAAGCGTCGAGCGCGCAAGCCTGTACTCATCCTCCGGCGCAGCAGCGGGCGGCGAACGCGGGAGCTTCTACGCAAGCAAGCAGGGCACGGCGACAGGTGACGGCGCGAGTATCCGCAGCGGGGTGTACTCGCACACGCGACAGGATAGCAACGCGGCGAGCATTTCAGGCGTCGGGACACAGTCCATCCTCCCCGGTCGAATCAGCCGGCGCAGCTCGGGGTGGGGAGAGATTACGGGCGAGGAGGGCGAGGAGAGCCTGGAGGAGAAGGCCGAACTGAAAGACACGACTGCGGACAAGGTTGAGGAGCACTAGGAGACGTGTCGCTGGTAGTTGATGATGTTACGTCTTTCTTTTTCTCATCTCCAGGACCGTGCATGACTGCCTCTTACGACTTATGTGGAGGCTGTATCGTGGTAGACGGTCGTTTTATTGAGGTTACGGCGTTATGGGCTGCCCGAGGAATCCTGGGCTTTTATTAATGAATCGATATCCTAGTGTACTCTTAGATCTCTTTTAATCAAAATGCAATGCAAATTCTCGCTCCAACCCGACTCCAAAGGTAGACAATCTGTGAATCGTACAAAATGAGGCCCGCCAAGGCCCCTCCGCACCTCGACCTCCTCAAGGTCAGAGCTCCGCACAGCTCTCCGCAACATCAACACTCACTGCGACCACAAATTCTAAGTGCACTACCACATACACTTCGGATATCCTCCCAACTCGACAATGAATCACCGATGATATATTTACAGACTACCCCGCCGATCGGATCGAAACAAACAAAATGAATCCCCTCCGCTGGCTCGCCTCCCTCCTCCGCACCCAACAACAAACCCCCGCGGTCCAGGAATCCTTCTACGGCCTCGACCATGCCCTCCTCAACATCACCCTCCCGCCACCGTCCATGTGGATGAATCTCGGATATTGGAAGGTCAGAAATCCCCTCCCTGCCCTCATCCCTCACTCCCGTCCATCCACCATGGAAGTCAACCCCGCCTCGCACAGCACAATCTCCCCACAGTAACACCACCCAACTAACCCTGTGATCGAAAGAAATAGAACACAACCTCCTTCCCAACCGCCTGCGCCGCCCTCCTCGACCAAGTCCTCATAACGGCCGGCCTCCTCTCACCAACGGGCGAGCCGCTGCCGCATCCATCGACTACGACGCTGCGCATGCTCGATGTCGGGATTGGGTGTGGGGATCAGTCGGTGAGGGTATTGGGGTATACTCGGAAGACAGATGATAAGAAGGCTAATGAGGAAGGATATGGGGACGGGCTGCGCCCGCTGTTCGACGAGTATGTTGGGATTACGTCTTTGCCTGTTCAGGCGCGGTTTGCGGGGGAGAGGGTTAGGAGGGTGCAAGGGGAGCAATCGGATTCGGAGATAGGGAAGGAGAAGGATAGCTCGTCCACAGCTACGACTGCGCCGACGCCAAAGAGGAGAGCACGGATCTTCTGTGCCAACGCCGCGAAGCCTGCTTCATGGGGTGAGGAGATACACACCTCTCTCTCGAGCTACCACTCGAAACCAGAAGAGGACGGATCTTCAACTCAGAACACCGACGATAACAAAGAAGAAAAACCACGAAAACAAGACAGCAAAGCAAACGAAACGGAAGAGGAAACATACCTCCTAGCCCTCGACACCCTCTACCACTTCACCCCCTCGCGCCTCCCCCTCCTCCAATACACCAAACAAAAAATGAATGCAAACCTAATGGCCTTCGACCTCCTCCTCCCCTCGCACCCGCTCCCAATCCTAACACGTCTCCTCCTCCGCCTCCTCTGCCTCTTCACCAGCACGCCCTACTCAAACTTCCTCACCGAATCACAATATCGCGCTCTCCTAGTCGAAGCAGGGTACGACGACTCGAAGATCGAGTTCCGCGATATCTCGGAACACGTCTTTCCGGGGATCGCGGCGTTCATGAAACGGCGCCTTGAGGAGGCGAGGATGTTTGGGTTTAAGGGGGTGGGCAAGTATAGGGGTGCGGGTGTTGTGTTTCGGTGGTGGGCGACCGGGGTCGTTAGGGGGGTTGTTGTTGTTGCGAGGGTTTGATTGTATCTAGTTTATTTCGTTAGATCTTGTACAGCGTACGTAGATGGAATGGAAGATGGACAGCGGCTAGAGTGGTTCTATATGGGTCACTTTGTACTTCGTACGTAAAAGGAACTCCGGAATCCGGATATATATAGATGTGGAGATTTCATGGATGATTTCCCCGTCTGACTTCCCCAGACTGCAGGATGCTTGGGATGCTTGGGATGCTTGGCTGTATCACGGACCAGGCGATGGCTCGATTTCTTCTTTTGTTGTCCTACAAATGATTGAACCCTTCTTACGAGGCCGTACTTGTCAGACGACGAGGGACGAGGTTGAAGAGCTGAATGGAGTCCAATTTCTAGACACCGACATCATACGTCCGCATATTAAACGTAATCATCACCGAACCCCAACCCACCGAACCCACCAATATCACCGTGAGACGCCTTCCTCACTCTGAAATGGTATAACTGACTGACGAAAAAAAACAACCGTATATCATGTGCACAACGGAAGAAAATCCAAGGAATATACAACGAATGATTCAATAAAAAGCAAACAACTTGATTTTCAGCTCGGATCAGTAAGTGCCGACGCCGATCTTGGATCCAGCGCTACTCCGCTCGCCCTCGGTCTTCTGTGCGGCGAGGAACTTCTTGAACATGTCTGTGATGTCGTTTTCGGCCTTCTTCCCTTCCTCGGCGGACTTGCCGTTCTTCTCGGTGATGAGGTTCTTGAGCCATTGGTTTTCGAGCTCGAGGGCGGTCACGCGGGCTTCGAGGGCGGCGTTCTTCTCCGTGGTCTCCTTGACGGTCGTCTCGAGGGCTTGCTCGCGCATCTTCTTCTTGACTCGGAAGCGCGCGCTAGCGGCTGTGTTGCGGCGGCGCTTGTCTTCCTCAGCGGCAACACGGGCGACTTCCTCCACGCTCACGACTGGCGCCTTTTGTGTGTTCTTGCGCTTGGGTGCGGGAGCGGTGGTCGCGGGGGAGGTGGTCGTGCTAGGGCTAGGAGCAGCGACGGAGGGCTGCGAGGGAGAGCTCGTTGTCGGCGATGTGGGAGAGGATTGGTTCACGGGCATGCGAGGCACGGCATTGGGGACCTGCGCCTGGGGCTGGGGCATAACATGGAACCGAGCATTCTGCACGGGCATCGAGTTGTGCATCTGGTTCATCTGGGGAGCAGCAAAGTCGTTGACGTTGCCGAACCCGTCTGGCACAAGTTAGCAATCATTGCATGGGGCTTTGAGCAGTGTGGCCTTGGAAACAGCATAAGAAAACACCAGAAATGACAAGCAACGATAGATATAGCAGTCAGATGCCGAAGTATACAGGTCACGTGAAATGACGCCATAACGGCCCATTCTCACGATATCGCCAAAGTGCCTGAACTTGCAGCAAACCCTGACGCGCTAATCTAGATCGTCGCACACACGAGCTGATCCACCACAGGAAACGCGCCAATCGTCGCCGGCCCAGATTGCGAATGCGTGGGATGGCGGATGGCGCGCTCGTGCAGGGACCAGTAAGGAATCATCCCAGTCCAAGCTCAGCCCAGAAATGGCCACAGTCCGATCGCAATCAACAGAAGGTGGAAAAAGGTGAAAGAAACGAGATGCAGATGGCGACCGCTTCCATGCTTGGGCGATGAAAATACTCCAGAGGTGCGCGACAAGAACAATAGACGAGAATAGGCCAGCTGCCAGTAGAATCCACTTACCACTGAGCATGTCCAGGAACTCCATGTCAGGGCTCTGGTTGGCAGTCTGCTGCTTGTTTTCCTCCACATGGTCGAACTGCGGGATGTTCAGGTCGCCGAGTTTGTCAAAGTCGAAGAACTCGGTGTTGGTGAATAGGGACAGCTCGTTGTCGAGGTTGAACGCCTCTTGCTGTTGCTGCTGCTGCTGCACAGCGAGGTCGTAGGCCGATGGGATAGCGTTCAGGTCATCCAGATACTGCGAAAAGTTCGGGGCCCGGCGGCCATTGTATTCAGCCATGGCGATTGACGAGGCGTGTCGGCCTCTTCCCTCAATACCGACCAAAAGATTCGAATGTCAACCTTCTTTGTATATCAGGCGTTCGAATCGCAAGCGTTGGGTTCGTCGGCGGAGTGTTCGGACGACGGAGGGGCAACAGCGGACTGTGCCGGTGGGTGGTGAGTCAAGAACCCGATGGTTCAGCGTCGGTCGCACTGCTGCGTGAATCGGGGTGTGGTTGTCGACAATGGCAGTGTGTTGTAGATGGATCGAGGGGAGAGAAGGAGAGAAGGAGGAGACAGCGAGAGTGGGACACGAGAGTCGGCGTCGAGGGAGATTTTGCGTCGGATTGAGGTAACCGAGTGGGGGTCTCAACTGGCCTGCTGAAAGCAAGTCGAGCGCTGAATAATACGGGCTGCCAATTAATGCCTATTTCGGCCACGCGTCGGCAGCCTCCGCGAATTCGCTCTACTTTACTTGGAACTGCCCTGTGCGTTGACCAAGCCTTTTTGCTTTTGTTGCGTGGTATGTGCTTTGATAATTTGGAACGACTCTCGTCTCCTTTCCTCGAATCTCTGGAAAATAATGCCCTGAACAAGTCGTGCGGTAATCCTTGCGTCAGGAGTGCTTGGGGCCCTGAGTTGCCTGACCCCCAACCAAAGTTCAGTGCCAACTCGCCACTCGTGCCGAAGTCGGCAGTTGAACCATGGGCAGACCCCAGCCTGCACCGATCTTCTCCTACGATGACCCGCCGCCATTATTAATCTCGCGATACGGAGGGCAGCCCACCAAGACTTGACCTTGATGAGCCTCGTACTCCGGTTCACTGTTTGTCCTCCACGAGGACACCTTAGCTCTGCAAAATTTTTGATGAGCGAAGTGTGAGCGGCGACATTGAAGGATCAACACCCTGTTGAGAATGCCTGTCTCTGATCGTCCCTAGTTGGCCAGCCTCGCGGTCGGTCCTCCAAACCCTGTCGCCATCGAGACCTCTGGTTGGCTGGCGGCGGGCCCTGGTTTTTATCTTTCGCGCGGTTTGCGATGTAAATATCTCCGCCCTGTGGCCTTGAGATGGCTTCGATGGTGAGCTTTCCCCCGCATTAATGCCATATGGTGTCCCGTACTATTGATTCTGGTGATGGCGAATGCACACTCTGAAGCACACAACGTCTTGTCGAGGTAATTCGTGGAATAGTACTGGAAGCGAGTTGGAGTACTTGCGTTCAGTATGGCGAGAGAGGTGCAGAAGTTCGACTTCGAGGCGACATGGCCTCTGCATGGTATGAATGCGAAGAGGGGTCGGCGGTTGCCTCGCGAATTGTGAAACTGCAGGTCTTCTTTGTACTACTCCCGAGTCTCCTGGATGTACTAGATACGCCGTACGGAGGTATTCCCCGAATCTCCATACTCCATACTACGGAGTACTCCAGAGTTCAATTGTGTCTGCGTAGAAAACTCGGAGATGGCTCGGCAGCACGAATCACATGCTTTATCGCCACGTGACGTAGATTGTTGATCCTTGGCGCAAACAAAAGGCCTCACAACAACAGAGCTGGCAACCAGAGTCGACGAGCATCGTACTCTCCACATCAAAGGCAGGCTCGGTGAGCCTCCACACTTGATCAAATGCCACGCCAAAAGTCAATCCGCGCGCCGACAACCGCCAGCCTCCCCAACAATTTGCGCATCCCCTCCACCACCCCTTCCCTCGTCAAGGCGCTCGGAAAGCTCTCGCGCCAGTCCCTCCTCGACCTCGTCTTCCAATGGCTCGACGACCGAAACGTCAAACTATTCCCCCCATTCCTCGAAAGCGACGAGACCGAGAGCGATTCCCCCGATGATGAGGGACTACGCCCATACCCAGCCGAGCGCACCCTCAACGACGTCCGCAACGCCTACCAGGAACTGCAATTCCGCAAAGGCGGGAAGCGCGAGGTCATCGATCGCATTTTAGATGGAGACTGGAGACATGGCATCACACTGCGCCAGCTCGCGATGGTCGACATCCGCTACCTAGATGACCACCCGTCGAGTTCCCGCTGGACGGCCCTCGAACTCACGCGCATCGGCGTCTCCCCCGACACATCCCTCGCAGACATCTCAGCCTGCATGCCCCGCGTCCACGCCTCAACCTTCCTCACAACCCTCCAACACCAAATCACCCCGCTCGTAAAAGCACACTTCTACCTCTCCCGCTCGTCGACCCTCCCACTTACATTCCTCCGCATCTTCGTCACGCACTCGCCGTACCAGAATCCGCGCCAGGCGCCTGAAACACTCACAGACTCGGCGCGCGTCATGTACGTCGCGTTCCCGGATAGCTGTCCATATATCTACACGTCGCTTGCACCGACGGTAACGACAGGCACAAAACCGGCTTCGGCGTCCGCTGTTGCGACGGACGCGCGGAGTCTTCAGCGCATTGTCCGTGATGCTGTGCCGAAGGCGCTCTCGCTACCGCATCAAAGATATACCCTGAAAACGACGTCGCTTACGGCGAAGAGCCTCCAGGCACTCCTCACTCTCCGTGGCTCAGGCCGCTCGAATAAAGCCGCGGGCGCATTCAGTATTTTTGCCGACGCGGTCATCGAGGGGAGCCCGCTTGACCCGCGACCATCGAATACCGTCACGCCAGAAGAACACTACAAGCAATGGAAACAACATTCCAACACCGACCTCGACCCAGAGAAAGAAAACACAGAAAAAGAAACAGACCCCTCATCTCCACATCAGAACCCAAAACTCCGCCGCAGAGACAATTTCACCCTCGACCCTCGCGCCGCAAAGAAACGGAAAATGACAGTAAACACCCGCTTCGGGACATCGGGCACATCACTCTCTTCCGCACCGCTCGACCGTCTCGACGCGCGACTGCTCGATTCACCCAACCCGTCTCCGTCAGATGCCGACGGCGACACCAGTGCCGCTGATGGAGTCCGGCCGACACTCTCGCTTACCTTCTCCGGAACGGACGTTATAGCGGGTATTCGCAAACTCGCGGAATTGGGAATCGTCAATGCGGAACGGATGCCGGATTGGATGACCGGGGAAGAGGCGGTTAGTGTTGCTGTTGTGAAGAAGGGGAGGGTTGTTAGGGATTCTGGGTGAGAGTGGTTCTGCTGGCTTGAATTTTATGCGCCTGCAAACAAGGCATCCTCATATCCCAGTCACCGGGGTTCCGGCTGGTTTTACGGTATCTCCTCTTACTAGGTCTGGATGACTACTATCGGGGGTCTACGTGCCCAGATCTCGTGTGCACATTCTACAATGCGTTCGCGACTGGACAGGAAGGATATTTTGAGTTACCCACACCTCGCACGTCTCTTAGAAGTATGAGGAGAACGACTCGAGGGCAGAGAATGCGGCTCCCAGAACCAGCTGGTCACTGTTCGCGACACATGGGGCTCTTGATCTTTGAACCACTCATACCCCTCAGTTTCCTATCGAAATCCCGCGTGGGTGACGTGAAATAAATTGAATAAACCGAATGAGCACCAATTTAGGCAGGGTATCAGGCAACCGAACGCCGGCCATACCCAGATAAACAAAATAAACATCAGACGCAAACACAATGTGACATCCGAATTGAACGTCCATAGTAACGTAACCCACATCCTTCTCCTAATAATTTTCATCGTCCTCAGACTCGTAACGGTTATGCCAGCCAGAGCGAGAGAATTGTCGGCGCACCCAATGCTGATGATATGTTGAATAGTCTAGAATAGTGAGTGGCGTTAGCGAGAAACATGAAGATCGAACTGGGAGGAACATTCACAGGGATGGTCTCGTACCGCGTTCACCAGACATGCCCATTTGGCTTGCCACATTGACGTATCCATCTTCCCCGACTTCGCCTTGCGTGCGGAGTTGTTCAAGGTCCATTTCGACTTTGCCGTCGGCGTCTTCGACTTGCCAGGGGGAGCGACTGATATTGCTTTAGTAATCCAACACTAAGCTTGTTGGTGGATAGACGTACCAATAAACGCAACGGACTCCTCGCGAGTTTTGGGTAGCAGCCCACTTATGAAAGCAGTTGGCATGGACATTGTTCCCGCAGGCCGCTCGGCACCATATGATGATCTCCTTGTCGGGCGCAAACTCCATGAAGCAGATCGGACAGTCGCCTTCCACTGGTTTGCGCTTTCCATCTGTCTCGGGCTCCTCGGCCTTTTCCTTGACGTGGCGGAGGGGGGAGTTCTCGTATATCTCGGACAGTTCCTGGAATGATCAGACGCTGAAAGAGGATGCGCGGGGCATACTCACCGTCGAGAGAAAGGCCAGCTGGTATTGCAGATGTGTAGGAGCTCTTAGGACTTTGACTAGGACTGCAGTGGCCATTAATGATAAGTATAACGATGAGAGGGATATGAATAGCACGAATAAAGAATAATCCATGAGGAATAGGTAAGAATAGCTTGATCAGAAAGATATTGACGTACCGTAGCAGATATGCTTGCACTGGTTCCCCTTCGCGCCATCTGGACAATTGCAGGTCGGCTCCTTCCCAATGGATATTCTGTAGAGGTTCCCAGTCGACCCAACGATATCAAACTTCATCTCCGGGACTCCATCCGCGCCATCAACAGTTTGTCCAACCACGAACATGCTGCCGCACGTTAGCAATGGCAGGTTGAAGCTGGCCACTACTTACCGCTGGGTAACGGCACGGTCTAAGCGTTCCCGGAAGCTCTTTGGAGGTTCCTTGCGAAATCTCCGGGCGCGGCGTTCAGAGGTCGACTCCTCTGCCTTCTTTCCCTTTGAGCTTCGGGTCTTCTTGCTCAAATTGGGATTTTCTGGACCACCCAGAGCAGTTGTTGGATCTGAGCTGGATGCTGAGTTTGCTTTTGTTCGTTTGCGAGAGCTCCTCGCCGGAGTTGGAATCGATTCTTTCTTAACAGCACGCTTTCTCTTTGAAACTGCAGACGACGAGCCCCTGAAGGCTATCGTGCGGGATGCAGCAGCACGACCCATGTTGAACAGGTGCCGTGATAGAATTGAGGCTAGAGGGTGCTGAATTTTGTGAATTGGTTGGAGGAAAGAGCACAATCGGGAAGCGAAACTTTGTGTTACCCAGCAAGTGGCGCAAAGCACCTTCTTCAATCGGGCCGGCAGATTTGAAGACCTCGGGGCTCCGACAGCAGTACTCCTAATGGAAATCCAATAGCTCGAGGATAGCATATAACAGCTTCAGTCAAAGGCCATCGTGAAGTTCGTGGGGTGTGGTTTGTATGAGCTCATAGTTCCTTATCGCGGCTGCGATAAACTAGTTCCCAACTAGTACTAGCGATGCGGAGGTTTGTTCCTTTTGCCGTGTTTGCGCTGTTTGGTCGTCTACTGCTTAACGAACAAATGCTCATGTTGTCACTCTCCAATTCGACCATAAGCAATGGCTCGTCCTCGCGCTCACTCGGGTGCTGAAGGCCCCAAGGAGCCTCACTCCGTCTCTCTAAAAGGTACGTGAAGTTCCACCACTTTCCAGCCCAAACTAACCAGATGGCGATGTAGTTCTGCGGTAAGCGTCGTCCAGTTCGCGGTCCTTGAGAGCCCCTCTAACCTCCACAGCCTGTCGCGGCCTTCTCTAGCCCACCAGTATCCGCCGCCGGCAGCAAACACCAAAATCTCTAGCAAGGCGGGCTTGAGCTTTCCGTCAGACAATGCCGACAGTCAATTTATACTCACGCCTCATGTACGTCCCCTAGATCCGCGTGCTTCGCTGTGCTGACCAAATAAGCTCATGCTTCCTCCCACTTTCGGCTCCGCATACGTCGGCGAAACATTCGCCTGCACTCTAAGCGCAAACAATGAATTGCCGAAAGATACCTCGCGCGTGATAACCTCCGTCCGGATCGTGGCCGAGATGCAGACCCCCTCCCAAGTCTCCTCCCTAGACCTCGAACCACCCACCGATACCGCCGTCAGAGATGGCCTACAGAAAGGGGACTCTCTACAGAAGATTGTACGCTTCGACCTGAAGGAAGAAGGGAATCATATTCTGGCGGTCAGCGTCAGCTATACCGAGACCATTATGGGCACCGACTCGCAAGCGGCTAGCGGGCGAGTGAGGACGTTCCGCAAGCTGTATCAGTTCGTGGCTCAGCCATGCCTCAGCGTCCGGACAAAGTCTTCGGAACTAGCGTCGCTGGAGGTAGAGAACAAGTCGCTCGGGCCGTATGGGAAAACACGCCTCGTCCGGTATTCTCTCGAAGCACAGCTGGAGAACGTGGGAGACGGAGCAGTCGTGATCAAGGTATGTGCGTACAATGTTTCAAGAGCAAACCCTAATGTGGCCAGCAAACACGACTCAACCCTAAGCCTCCGTTCAAGGCGATATCGTTGAATTGGGACCTTGAACGGCCAGACCAAGTGGACACACCACACCCTACCTTGAACCCACGCGATGTATTTCAAGTTGCATTCCTTGTTGAACAAGAAGAGGGCCAACAAGAAGGCTTAGAGACTCTGCGCAGCGATATCCGGCGAGACGGCCGCACCGTGCTTGGCCAATTATCCATCGAGTGGAGGAGTGCAATGGGAGATAAAGGATTCCTGACAACAGGCAACTTGCTGACACGAAAACGGACGTGAATCACAACCTGAGCATAATAGCACAGCCTACGCTGTGTAACAGGGACCCCATTTACCCATCTCGGAAGTGGTCTCAGACCACCTACCCTCAACGGCAACCCCCAGCAAGCGGACGGTTATCCTCTGCAGAGATTTTCGCCTCTTCAGCGCTACACAGCACAGGCTTAATAACTCTCCGAGATGGTCAAACGGAATGCTGTGTTCCGTGGTCTGCGGCTTGGGGGTCTTTTGCAGGCGAGCGTTACACTGTACCGGTATACATCGCGCCTGGGTAACCTACTGCCAGCCAGTAGAATATCAGACCAGCCTTACTGTGGTTGACAATCAATATCTCAATTAGTGGACCCATACAGGCAATCTTGATTCCTACTTTCTCTCGCGAGTCTGGCCTTCATTCCGTGTCCCGCTACAGTATCCACACCGCGTATCAGCCTAGGGTTACTGGATTGTTTCAAGGCCAATCTGGTTAAATCCTGCCACACGTTGGAAAGTAGACCCCACTAGTGTTGCGTGACTGTCAATTCCAAGGACAACATGATCACAATTGACATTTCTTCGACCGGCTACGATCCCAAGCCCAGGTTTCCCTCCAAGCTCTAGGTGCTACCAACACCAAGAGATCCCGCGTCACTTTCCTCCTGACCCTGCTCCGCCTCCAAGCGCCGAAGCAGCTCAACATGCCGTTGACTCCTTGGCTCAACCGCAAACTCAAATGGTTTCGGCTTGTTAACCATCCCCGGAATGGCTTCCAGCTTGACCTCAATCTCCCTTCCCTGCGCATTCCTCAGCTTCTCAAAGCGAAACACTGCAAGCATCTGCACGACCGCGACATACACACTCGCGTCCGCAAAGTAGCGTCCCGCACAAGCTCTTCGCCCGTATCCAAATGCTAGGTCGCCGGGGTCCGGCTCATTTAGTGGCGCCATATACCTTTCTGGCTTGAAGACCTCGGGGTCAGAGTACATCTTAGGGTCATGTAGGAACCACCAAAGGGAAGGGAGGAGGTATGCATCCTTCGGGATGAGATAGTCCTTGTAGATTATATCCTCTTCGGATTTGTGGGTCAGACCCATCGGCCCGACGGGATTCCAGCGCCATGCTTCTTTCACGATACCATCGATGTACGGCATATGCTCTCTGTCGGAAAATGTGGGGAGTCGAGCTGCGTCGCTGCCAGTTACGCGGTCAATCTCTTCCTGCGCGCGCACTTGGACCTCAGGGAACATGACCAGAGCGAGGATAACGCTCGTAAGGATGGCAACCGTGCTGTCTGATCCTGCGGCGTAGAGGCTGACGGCCGTCCACTTGATAGCCTCTTCATCTTCCGTTCGCGTTTTCAGGTCGCTCTCTAGGAGATTCGAGACGTATGACGGTCGATGGCTCCCCTTGGCCATCTGCCGCTGAACAAACGCATAAGGGATCTCAGCTGCAGCCTCGTTGACGGCCTTCCACTCGCGCGCTGTCTTCCTGTACGGAAGCCCTGGGAAGCCCTCGGGTAGGCGGTCGATGGCAGGTATCGCATCGATAATCCACGAACAAGGCACAAACGCCAGAGAGAGATGCTCCATGGCGTGCTCAATCAACTCGACGAGGGGGTCGACCCCTGTACGGTCAATCGAGTATCCATATGTGATCTTGAGGATAATCGCCGCCGCCAGTCTAGCTCACACAACATCAGTCACGACACTATGCACGCACCATTCAATCACCCGAAGAAACAAACTCACGTTTTCAAATGGTTAATGGCCTCCTCGGGTCTCCTCAAAACATTCAACAAGAAGTACATCGTCTCCTGCTCCTGTACACTTTCAAATCGTGCCGACAAACTCCTCGTCCCCATCTGCGCATGCACAAGCCGCCGATGCAGCCGATACGTCTCATTATATTGATGGGTGATCAGGAACGACTCGAAGCCGCACAGCGTCGCGAAGTTCAGCTGCGGCCGCGCAGACGTCTTGTGCGCTTTCTTACCCATGATGTACTGCGCTGCGTCGCGGTCGTGGATGATGATCAGTGTTAAGCCCAGCGCTGTGACCCTGCTGATTGGGCCGTAGGCGTCTTTGTGTTTGAGCCAGTGCTGGAACTCGGGCGTACCGCGCGGTGGAAGGGAGAGGATGTTGCCCAGAATCGGAAGGGGTGGGGGCCCTGGGGGGAGATTTGGTTTGGGGGCTGAGGGCTTGGACTTGGTGTGGTAGTGGTAGAGTAGAATGAGAAGCAGGGGAATAGACAGAAGTGGAAGTAGTAGAGGCATTGTAAGTAAGGAAGTGCACCTTGGTACAGCTGTATGCTTGATGCAATTGCGTCCACAGGTCTCGGTATCAAGCTATAAGTTTCCCATTCATTCAGATCTCCAGAGTCCGAACCCCCTTATATAGCTAACAACGCCCTCGCACCCACAGCACAAACCCTCCATCAGTATCCCCCGAATACCCGCTCAACTCGCGCCTCCCCAATTCCCAATCTCACCCTCCAACCCAACACCCAACACCCAACATCTCCTACCCCATCACCAACACCCCTGCACGCCCGTCACCAACAGCGCATCCCTCACCATCCACCACAGATCCTGCAAGCTGCCATTGGGTCCGTACCGTCCAGATGACCACGACGCGGCTCTGCACGCACCCCAGATAGGTAAACTGAGCTCATTGTTCTTTATCACGGCGTCAGAATCGCCTTGTTCTTCTGACTCGCTGCCGTCTTGGGCGTGCTGTGTTGCAGTATCGGGGTCCAATGAGGGCTTCTCACAGAGTGTTGGAGGCTAGATTGATTGTGTATTCTCTGTTGGTGATGGAGGCCGTGTTGGTTTGTGCGCCATGTCGTGCTGTTGCATGCGTGTTGAGTTGAGCACCGGACTTGGGAATGTCGTATACTTCCTTATCAGGATCAGTAGACTGATACCACACTTAGTCTAAAGATATCATGGGTCCGTATACAAATACCTGGTGACAGCATGGCAGAACCCAAGGGCATGTAGGTGGTAGGTATTCTCAGAAGCCTCAACCATGTCAGTGACCACCAGAATGAAGCGCATCATCCACTCCAGCATCGAATCGCGCATCCGCCTCTTTGCGTTCCTCAAGACCCTGTACCTCTTTGGGAAATCCGATATCCCGGCTGCCCTGTTGCCTTCGGTAATCCTAATCCTACCCTCCCTATCTGCCCTACATACTACATACTACATACTCCCTCGTTGCAGTGTGACTGCAGCTTGTACCCGTGAATATGCATGCACAGCTAATCATTTGAACCAGCTAACTATCTCCCTGATCCTCGCAAACCCTTCACGGCTATCCCTCGTATCCCTCCTAAAGGCCTTCCTCTGGATCCTGCTCCATTTATTAGCCTTCCAGGTCAAGAACCAGGTCCGCTCCCTCCCTCCCTCTCTCTATATATGCATACATACATAGATACATACCTACCTACCTTACCTAACCACAAAAAAAATGAACACAACAGATCGATGGCCTCCCCGAAGACAAAATCTCCAAACCGTACCGACCCCTCGCCGCAAACCGCATCTCGCCCGCGGACGCCCAGCGCCTCTACCACGCCCTGCTCCTCCTCATGTGGGCCGCGGCCGTGTACCTAAAGACCACGGCCGTGACGGCGGTGTATTCGCTGGCGATCCTAGGCTATAATGAGGGGCGGCTCGCGAGGGTCGCGCTGCTGAAGAATGGGATTGGGGGGGTCGGGCTTGTGTGTTATTGTTGGGGGTGTTTGGGGATTCTTGGTGGGTACTTTCCTAGCATTGATTCATTCTGGGATAGATTGTTTTGTATGAATGGCTGGGCTGGACTCGACTGGACTTGACTGGATTGTTGCTGATGATTTCTCTACGCTGCTCTTCTGCGGATATGTATACGCATCTAGACAATACCACCCCGCTGGAAATCTACTCCAGGCCAAGCAGGGCCCTCGCCGTCTCAACGATTGGCCTCGTCTTTGCTACGACCGTACGTTCCCCTTCCATTCCCCTCCTCCTCCTCCTAACCCTATCATCCCCTCCCCCAAACCCACCAGCCCCAGTAACAAGAACCACATCCACCAACAGGGCCACGCGCAAGACTTCCGCGACCGCACAGCCGACACGCTGATGAAGAGAACCACCCTCCCGCTCCTCCTCCCACAACGCCTTGCACGGTCCTCGCTAGCAGCCCTGATCTGCCTCTGGACGGGCGCCCTGGTATGGCTCTGGGAGCCGCCTGTTGTTGTTGCGGCCTTGTTTGGTGTGCTTGCGGTGGGTGTTGCAGGGAGGTTTTCCGTGCGGTGGGATGAGGAGGCGGATGCGGGGAGTTATGTGGCCTATGCGGTTGGTTTTCCCTCTCCTTTCTGAGTTTGCAATTTTTTTTTTCTCGTGGAGGGCGGAGGATGGATGGGAAGAAGATAGAAGGTGCTGTGCTGACTTGGTAATTGTTGATGTGCAGGTGTGGCTTCTCATGGTGAATGTTTTGCCGGTGTTTGGGAGGTTGAGGGGGGTCGTTTGAGGTGGTTTTTCTGTCTGGGTACCTTAGGTATCTATCTATGCTTGCTTGGATGGGTGGTTGGATGTGCCAGCCTGAAGTGTGGAGTGGTTCTACGAGACGGATGCAAAGGGTCTTAAGGTTTTCTAGCTGCTGCTAATTCTTGAGGCTCTTGCGAATGGATTGGGTTCTTGTACCTGAGTAGGGATATACATATATATATCTCTCTCTCATAGTTAGATGTAACTATGTGTTTGCATTCAGTTGTTGCGGTTAGATCTGGATATATATTTAACCACGGCGGCACTCCATGGCCCACTGGCTAATGTAATCATGATCCTGCTCGGTGTACAGTAGATACTAGATGGTCTCCCCTGCATGATTGATAAGAGGTAGTACTTACCCAGCGGTGTGTATTAGTGATGTCAGCCAGTCAAATGTGAATAGACAGGCATATAGTACCATGTATCCACCCTTAATCCCTCACGTCGACAGCAGTGGCCTGAAGAACGAAGCCAAGGCCGGCGACAGAAGTAAGCTGACCAGAGAGGCTATCCGGGAGTCGATCTCACGAACGCTCGCACTGGCGATCTGAGCGAGTGCGTTCAGAACCGAGATCCATGGCTCAAGGTAAGCGATCGTTTCATCTTACTCGACGACGGAAGCAGACTCCATAGCTGATCGCTGGCGAAATTACCTCAATGGTTCCGAATTCCGGCCAACTTGATCCACCGATCGCCAGGCTTTCGGTCTCCATGATTTTCTCTATGAAATTGAGACTGCTTGAAGGATCATTTGCACGTTTGATGGCGGAGGGAGGAGTCGAACCGGCTCGCCAAGAAAAACTGAAGTATAGAAGCGTATATTATTAGGAGGTCTCGTGGTGAAGATCACAAGATTGACGAATGGCGCTTCGCAGTGGCAGAAAGGGAAAGTTGGAACGGCTCTGCCTCGGGACGGACTGTCTTTTGGGAACGGAAGTGAGACATGGCGGTTTCTTAGCCATGCAGCTGCGGGACGGAGAATGGTTCCTCAGCAAGGTTGCGAGAGCGAGAGAATCGAACTCAGGGGTCGACGTCTTGAACATTTCCGAAAGCGTCTTGACGACGACAGAATTGGAGGGCGAGCTTCGGTTCCATGGTTATTTTGAACAGTCGTTCTCCAGAATTCTGCACAGTCCACTCGAGCACAGCCTGACTCCACTTCGGTTCTCCTCCCGCCCGAGCGCAGCTGAGATCCTTCAGCCGATGGAGAGAGCAGGCAAGAGGATTCCGGATAGAGTCAGCAGTCGTCGTAAAATACTTCGTATCAGTGGGGAGGACCGAGGCTGGTTCCTGGCGAAAAGAGGAGGGGGGTTGGTGTGGCTGCAGCTAAAGATGCACACTTGCAGTAGTCCAGCAACTTGTCCAGGCCTTGGGATCCCCTACTCATTGCTTTTTCCCACACTATCCCAGACCGGCCTGCACGTTGGACGGTTTGTTGTCGCCGCTCCGGCGACGTCTGAATCTCAATCTGGCAAGTTTGCTGTCATACCATCCTGCTGGCTCAAAAAGAAAAGCCTCGCTCGCCTGCAGTGGGCAGTCGAGTGACGGGGGTCAGTGGGAGGGAGCTCGTGCAACTGAGACAGGGCTCGGCTGGAGCTGGCTGGCTGGCTGGCCTGCTGGCCTCTGCTTCTGGCGGCCGTTTCGACTTCTGCCCCCTTCCACGCAACCAGCCGAAAAAGAAAAGAAGAGCTGGAAAAATAAAAAATAAAATAGACTCCAGGCAGAAAGCAGGGTCAGGACGCAAAAGAGAGAGGAAATAATAATAATAATAATAATCAGAAGGAAATCAGAAGCAAATCCGGCGTCCATACTACTAGAATTCTGATCAGAATCAGCTTCCCTGTAGGCGAACGGTTCGCTCCTTTTAGGCTCTCCTTTTCTCCTCCATCCAGATCGGCACTGCGTCCACGACACTCGCTCTTCTTCCTCTCCTCCACCAACTCCCCCCTCCTCTTTCTCCCTTATCATTTTTGGTGATTGCTATTCTTTTCGCTCCGCTATTTTTATTCTCGCCCTTTTCGCTTCAGCCTTCTCGCCTCCTGCCTTCCAATCAGCTCTCCAACCCCTCTCCGTCCTGCGCGACCCCGTCGCAATCCCACAACTTATGCTTCTCCTGCCCATTGCCTTCGGAGCCCCTGATCGCTGAACTTTTCAAACACCCCCTCGATACTGGCCGGAGAAGCCAGGTTCTTCTACTGATTGGTCTCCATTACCAATGTTGTGACGAAGCCCACGACTTGCCGCGACGATTCATGATTTACAACCCCGCACACACCAACCCCGACCCTCGATAATTCGGCACGATGCCCTTCTCGACCTCCTCCTCCTCGCACTCCTTCGCCGCCGAGGTTACAACCACCCCGCTCGCAGACTACTTCTGGATCGCTGGTGTCGACGGCGCTGAGGTTCTCGACACCTTTCGCAAGCTAGGGGATGAGTACCGGGTCTCCAACGCCACCGCACCCGGCCCCGCGGTGACTGACACCATTGAGGAAGATGCCGACGCCGAGGACGCTCACGATCCCCGTCTGGACGGCCTGCTCTCACGAAACTCCTCCGTGATCGGTCCTCCAGGGTCCCAGCAGCGTCTTTCCTTTCGCTCTGACAACTCCGACCCCAATGCCAACGGCACGCACAGCAACCGCAGCAGTATGACGATCAAAGGCGCTGCAGCTCCGTCCCCGCGCGGTTCTGCGTTTCTGGGACTAGAGGACTTTGATTTTGATAGGGCACTGGTCAAGTTTGCGTCGGAGCGGGATTCGTTCCTGTCGGACCTCAGTCTCAGTGCTGGTGCCATCACGCCGCAGGCACGACCACGGTCCAGGGTACGCACTCAGAAGATTGTTTCCGAGGAATCACAGCCGTCAGGACTTCTCCGATCTGGCATTGGAAGTGTACGGCGGCACATGTCTTTTCGTGACATGAACAGCATGAAAAGACAGCCGTCGGTTGCTCGTCAAGGTGGGTACACCGCAGCGGATAGGCAACAATTGCTAACCTGTCCAGCCTCGATTCGTACCTCGCGCCGCCTGAGTAACTACAACTCCGTCATCCCCGCACCCCAGCCGTTGGAAATCTCCCCGAGCATGCATCCTCTGAAACGTCGCTTCGAACCCGTCCTCCTCGACCGATACCCCCCGAAAGGCATGGCCGAGGATGTGAAGCAGCGCGCCCACTTCCCGGACTACGTCCCCATGTTTGCATTTCCCAACGATATCAACATCGTCTCTTCCGATCAGAGACCGCGGTCGACGTGGCATGGATTCGCCATGACCAGTGACAACGGAGCTCGATTGCACGCGATATGTGTTATTGTTTGGATTCCGTTGAACCACCAAGCCGCAGACCAGCTGGAGAAATGCTGCGAGGAATGGCGCAAGGATAACATGACTGACGAGGAGCGAGAGCTGGCGGCGAGCCTGGGAGAACGTCTAGCTCAGGAGCGGGCCAAACTCTCCCGGCTCTTAGCCCAGCTTCCGACGGTGCCATCTGGCTCTGAATCGAGAGAACAGCTGGAGGACGAAATCAGTGCCGTCGAGGAAAAGATTGGCTTGATGACCGACCTTTTGCGCCCGGTGCGTCATGGAGCGGCATCAAAGATCGAAGGCTTGACCGACGGCGACACTGGTTTCTGGATTCCTCGAGCCTACGGTATCCTGGGCCGTGAAGAGAACATGACTAGTTTCTGGAAAGAATGGCTCAAGGCCGTCATTGTTCCTATGACTGACAACAGCATTCAGCGCGTGCCCCCAGCATCCCCTCGGATGGGCATATGGCAGCCGCTGGAGCGATACGTAATGAATCTCTGCACCGAAGCTTTCAGCCCTAACACTTCCAAGACACAGGTGGAACTGGCGGTTCGGGAATTGCGCCTATTTGCTCGAAAGGAAGCCACCAATGAACTGCCGGGATCTCGAAACACCGATCTGTATGCGTTGTTCCGGACCTTATCGCTGTCCAATATCGTTATCCTCTTCGAGTATGCGCTCACCGAATCGCGGATCATCCTGTTGTCGTCGCACACGTCCATGTTATACCTTGCTACGCGGGCTCTGGTTGACCTGCTCTTCCCGATCCCCTGGTCTGGCGTACTCATCCCTGTCCTTCCCGCACGGTTGATCCAGGCTTTGGAGGCGCCTTGCCCTTACATTGTCGGTATTGAGCGCCGATACGAAAAGGTCGAGCTTCCTTCGGACGACTTTGTCCTAGTGGACCTTGACCAGGACATGATTGAAAGTACCGTCAAGCCAACCCCGCTGCCACGCCACCAGAGGAGGAAGCTTCTCTCTCTTCTCCAACTCGCCGCTCCCCATCACGGCCGATACGGAGTGCCTACTGGTCCTCCTGCTTATGCCATTGAGACCTTCCCGTTTGACGCATTCATGTCGGAGAACTCGGGCATCTACCACTCCAAAGCACAGTCGACACATCTGGCTAAATATGTTGGACTCAATTCTGGATCCTTTGGTCAAAGCGCCGTGCCACCCAACTCTACTCAGCCACTCATCTTCAATGCTTTCCTGCACGCTCGCAATGAGCAGGCTGCGTCGAGAGGATACTCTTCCAAAGGCGGAGACCGGCCTGGAACTGGATCAACCTTCAAAACTGGATCTCCACCGTCGCCGCGAGAGAGCTCGCCCATTTCCGGACATTTCCCACCGCTGCCAAACGCAGCAGGCTCCCGCAACGATTCGGGTCTAGCCCTTCAAGCGTCCCTTCGTGAGAAGCGGTCTGGCCATTTCGATGCTGCATCCCGACGCAGCTCGTCCTTTGGTATGGATCCGCGTCAGGTGTCTAGACGACCGAGTGCACCCTTCCTGGGCCATGCACCGAACTTGTCTGTCACGACGCTGAACACTGATTACCACTCAACGTATGCACCGTCAGTGTATGCACAGTCTACAGTCGCGGCCTCGACCATTGTCCCTCAGGCTGTTATCCAGCCGATCCACAACACCGAGGGCACCTGTTGGGTGGAGGGTCATTGCCTGCAGCTGCAGCCGTGGGACGACAAGGCGGTCTGTTCGATTTGCGATGAGCGAGCCGATGAAAACATGTACAGGTGTGTGTCGTGCAAGACCTTGGTACACAACCGCTGCGCCCACCAAATCTGCCTCGTTTGCCCAGTGGCATTCCACCCAGAGCAGGTGCGGGCCGCATTTGTTCGATGCTTCGCCAGCTTGTTTTACACATACAAGAAGTTCCTCCAGCCGGCCAGTGGGGACAAGAAGAAGGCGGGTCTCACATACAGCTTCAACATGGATGCATTCTTCAAGAGCTTGCCTGGGGAGCACGCGGAATACATTGGTGTTTTACAACATACCCAAGGTGAGTTTGCCTGTGGAGATATGCAGGTGGATAGTCAAACTGACCCTCTAGGTTTCAACGAATTCATCAGCGACAGGGAGAGGATGAACCCCAAGGCCAAGGACCCGCGGATGGCGCTCTTCGACGAGATCATCCTGTCCAAACGCAACCGAGGCCGGTCGTCTCTCTTCTCCAGCCGGTCGACCACGGACTTTCTATCTGATACCTCGAACCACCTTTGGAGGACTGCAAGTGCCGCCTCCTTTGCCGCGGGCAGGACCCAGCAAAACCTTTCCGGGGACTACACCCGAGTTGTCACACGAGGTATGTCGCACTGCGGTAGCACCTGTACATCATTCACATCCAGGGTACTAATAATGCCGCAACAGCCCCAGCGAAGCTCGATGCCAGTCTCATGAAAGAGCCCCGCATGATTCATGGCGCGCCTCGGGTGTCCAAGACGGCCAACAACGCTCGACGGAAGCCCCTCCCCAAGCTCATGAATGGTCTCGCAATCTCCCCGCCGTAAGAAAGGACGCACGATGGTTGGTGGAGTGTTCTCCTCCCGGACGGTATCATCTGGATACTCTCACGACGCCGCCACGTATTCGTCTTTCCTATCTGACACCCCCCAGACCAATTGCGGGCCAGGCGCTCTGCGCGGGCTGCCCTTGCGGAACTTCTTGACCACTTGAGTGGGCGGCTCAGCCAACATTGAAACACTCGCTACCCTGAGCTCACCCTGATCTCTGCCAGACCACGGCATTTCCCGCGTCGGATGCAAAGAATCTGACGCCAATTTCCTCAATAAAAGTTTTAGACTCGCGGGCTGGACACCTTTCGTTTCTCTTTCACAATTCTCCCTTGTCGATCTGCAGCAGCGGCTGCAGCCCGAGCTCAACCTGATCTGATCTACATATGTATGACTACCCATCAGGGTCTCATGGGCTTCTCATGTGGCCGCTGGTTTTCATACAAAGTCCCGAACGGCACGAACCCTTGTACAGTTATTGGCACATACATGCATGATAGACATACTACTAATCACCCCATGGGCACGGATACCGGATTGGGAAGGGGGGGTATTTGCAGGACATCGGCCATGTTTTGTTCATGTTGGATCTACTGTTTTGTCTCTTTTTTTTATACCCTTGATACACTTCTCTCGTTTCTGGAGATACCAAGTCACAACACATTCTCATGCCCACGCTTGTCTCACTGCCGTAGCTTCTGTATGAGCAGCAACCTGGAGGACGGAAGTATTTACCTTGCCTCCTCGTCTCAACCAGCCACTCAGAGCGGCTCTTTAGATGACGGGCAGTCCCTGGGCCAGTCCTCCGGCAGGCATGTACCGACGGACAATTACGGCAGGACCGGGTGCCAGGGAAGTTCTCTGGACGGTGGTAGGTGGATATGGGGAGGTTTTTCCTCGTATCACGTAGGAGATGTTGCATTGGATGACAGAGCAGGGAGTTTTCGAATGTCATACATTCATTCCCTTCATTAATAATGCCCTTGATGGAGCTTCATTCTCTGCATTAATAATGCTCTTTACTGCGCTTCATCGTCCACTTGATCCACCGCGAGGAGCAGCTCAATTATTAAGCCGTGGCCGTTGACCGTCTCCAGTGTCAACCCCTTCGGTGATCGGGATAGTAGACTCCCCCTAAATGTGCCTCATTCCCCATTCATCCTATTACCCAGCTTTACCCCGATCTGCGCCCCCAGCTGCATCAAAGCTAAGGCTGGTCCTGATTGGCGGAATAAATTGTGCCGCCGCAAAGCCCGGGGAAATTTAGCCGTCGGATGCGACCAAAATCTCCCTTCCATTTGGCCAGTCTCGTGCGCCATCGCGACTCCTCCAGAGTCCATGCTCCATCGATCTCCATCCAATTCCAGGCGCTCTCACCTTCTGTGCACTTTGTGCTTTCGCTGTTCGCTGCGACTCGTGTGAGGCAGAGAAATGCCCCTCTCTCCCGTGGCCCGTCTTCCCTTTTGGTCCTGATCGGACTCAGCCCGGTTGGCTGCGTGCCCTCGCTCTTATCCTGCTTGCATTCCTCCCCAGATACGGACAGGGGAAGAAGACCTTCTTCGCCCGACCTGCGTTGTGTTGCCTGGTCTGTTGGCTCTCAGCAAGGTAAGCTATAGATTACGGCTTTTCCGTTGGTGGTGGACTATTTCTCCCCTGGTGTTTCTCTGCCTACTTTCTTTCCTGCTTCCTGTGCTCCCGACCGGCGCCGCGGTTAATACCAGGCTGTTATAACTGTCTACTCTACTAGTCCTGGTGGCTTGCTGCTCCTTTCCCCCTTCCTTCCTTCCTCTTCTTCTTCCCTTGCTGTCTCGTCGATGCTGGCCCGGCTCACTCGTTCACTCGTTATTTAACTGACTGTGGCAAAAGGAAATCGGTTTCCGCGGATCATCAATGCGACTCCACGTTCCGTCCCCAAATTATCCCTCCTCTTAGATCGCTGCATTACGCATATCTATTAGATTCCGACATATACGCACGTACACCGTACATACGATATTCCTGCCCGCGCCATCTCAAAAGTATGCCTTGAAAGATGATGCAAACCGCCCTCCATCAACCCGTGGCTACCACCCTGCGAGCCGACGCACCCGTCAACACCACCGCGACAACCACCACCACCCCCTCGACCACAACCCTCAAGGGGACACCCGCCTCCTCATCACTCCCATTCCCTTCCGCGCTCCTCCCGCAGGATCCCCCACGCACCGTCGTTGCGGTATACGGGCCGGGCCAGGACACAATCGTGCAGGTGGTCGCAGACGTCCTCGGGAAGCCATGGACAACCGAGACCTCGCTCTCAGCACTCGGACGGGGCAGCAGCGCAGTGGTCGTGGGGATCCGCGCCCCGGATCTCGCGGGGAGTCTGCAAGAGGCAGCCGGAGCGGGAGCGGGAGCGGGATACGACCGGTCCGCGTGTATGCTGGTGAACCTGCACGGCGTCGATGACGGGTCGTTCCCGGAGGAATCGCTGACAGAGCTGTGCGACTACGAGTTCCTGTACTCGCTGCGGAGCCCCTTTTTCCGGCGCGACCTGACGCGCTTCCTCTCGCTGATCCTGGGCCAGACGAGGCCGCATGAGGATCTGAAGACGAAGAACCGCACGAATTTCATCTCGACGACGTTTCCGGATGTGCATGCTGCGTTGCCGAATTTGGATATCCTCTCGGTGGGATCGGATGCTGTGGAGATTCGTGTGGATTTGCTGGTTGATCCGGAGGAAGGTGGATATTTGAACGCGAATTCGAATGCGAATGCGCAGCCGAGCCCCGTGCCGAGTCTGCGGTATGTAGGGCAGCAATTGATGCTCCTGCGGCAGCACACGGAGATGCCGATTATCTTTACGACACGGTGCACGAAAGAGGGAGGCAAGTTCCCCATGGACGACCCGCATCTGTTCTACCGGTACCTGCGGCGCGCGATCCAGTGGGGCGTCGAGTACATCGATGTGGAGCTGTGGCTGCCAGAAAAGGTGCGCCGGTCATTAGCAGAGGTCAAGGGGAACAGCGTGATCATGTCTGCGTTCCACGACTACTCTGGCGAGTGGAAGTGGACGTCGCCCGAGGCGCCGAGGATCTTCGAGGAGAGCGCCAGGTACGCGGATATCGTCAAGATGATTGCCATGGTGCACAGCGTCGAGGCGAACTATGAGCTGGAGTATTTCCGATCAACGGTCAAGCAGACGCACGGCCCGTATCCGCTGTTATCAGCGGTGAACATGGGCCAGCTAGGCCAGCTGTCGCGTGCGCTGAATACCGTCTTTTCCCCCATCACACATCCACTTCTCCCCATGATCGCCGCCCCAGGCCAGTTGACAGCGGCCGAAATCAACGAGGCCCTCCACATCATGGGCCAGTCCCCAAAGCGCGACCTCTACGCCATCGGCTCCTTCCGCGCAACACCGCAGTCCATGTTCATGGAGAAATGCTTCAACGAGCTCAGTCTCCCACATACACTCACCTCTATCGACCGCGGCCCACCGGGCTCCCTGGAGCGCGTAATTATGCAGCCAAGCTTCGGCGGCGCCGCCCTCCACCCACCCATCCCCAGCAACTCGCGGCTCCCCGCCGTGAGCGACGCCGCCCGCGCAATCGGCCTCGTAGACACAATCGTCGTAACAAGCCCGGGCACCCTGGTCGGCGAGAATGCCAGCTGGAAGGGCATCCGCGCGACACTAACGCGGGACTACGTGCCCAGCGCATACCGCAACCGCGCGGCAATCATCCTTGCGAGCTCCGAGAGCGAAGCGTCGTCGAGCATCTTCGCGCTGCGCAGCCTTGGCGTCGGCGCCATCTACACCGTCGGGTTCCGGGGAACGGGCCCACTCGCCGAGGGCCTCGAGCCGTTTACGACGATCCAATCCGTGAAGCTCGTCGAGCAGCCGTTTGTCATCGTCTCGGCCCTCCCGCCGGAGAAATCCCTGCTCGTGCAGCCGCTTCTCCGCCATTACCGCAGTACGGGCCGGGCATCTCCGCCCTCGACGCGGGGGAAGGTCTATCTGGACCTCACCCGCGGCGAGAGGAATGGGGATCCGCTGGGCGTTGCGGAGCGGGCGGGGTGGACGGCGTACGGGATCGAGGACGTGAATGCGTGGACGACGGTCGAGACGCTGAGGCTGCTCGTTGGGCAGAATGTGCCGTTTGATTTTGTGAGGATGGCGTCGGGGAGGATTATTTGATTTTCCCATGTTTACATCTACATTACATTTCCAGCTATTTTCACTGCATGGCTCTTTTTTTTTCGGTTCAGGAATACAGACATACCACTTTCAACGAGTGTAGATCCACACAACATTAAGTTTAGTTGTTCAGCGTAGATACGGGTCGATACGAGCACTTCCCCTAAGCGACGGAAAAAGGTTGAGGGAAATGAGAAGAAGAAGAAGAGGAAGAAGACAGCGCCAAATCAACCGCCGATCCGGCCCTCCGTCCGCCCCCATTCGGGGAAAATCCCGCTCTGCGGCCTGCCCACATTTCTCCGATTCTGCAGGTGAAGAACCTTGAGAGCGACAGCGGCAGCTGGCAAATAACGAGTGGCACTCCCACCTCCCCAGACTTCTCCCCCTCCAGCCGGGGCGCTCGCCTGACTCGTCGAGCCATCCCCGCATCGGCTGAATCTCCGCCTACTAACCTGCAATCCGTTAGCCCAGACTAGCCGATATTGGAGGTGCGCCGTTCAACTCGCTCGCCTACAGAGTCTAGTAGGCTAGCAGTAGTCGGCTGGCCGCTGGTGTGGTCCTGCAATAAGAATCTGTGCGCGCTGGCTCTGCGCTTTTCCGTCCCCCCCGTCCCCCCTTCCTCCGGCTGGGGTTAGAGACTCCGGGGTTGGATTGCGTTGCCCTTTGACTTGCGCGGCGCGCGTGGGCGTGCGAACTTGGAGACTCGACTTAACTCGACTGGACTCGAACGGAGAGCCCAGCTAGACTAGACTAGACTCTGAGTTATTATTAACGTACCACCACCCTCACCCTCTCACCCCAACCCCGAGGTCCCTCTCCAGCTTTTCTCCACTTGATCCTTGATCTCTCGCCCTGCCCTGCCTCCTCATGTGTTTTCCTCTCGCTCGCGCTGTTAATTGCAGGTGAACACTGGTTCTGGATTGGATTGGATTGGAAAAACGGTCACAGTGCAGTGCGATGGTGATGTCCGCCCGCGCAACCGTCAGCATCGACCGGCTGACGCCGCGGCGAGCTACCGCTGAGCCGCGAGAGTCGATGAATTGCAAGAGTTGTCGGAAGAGAAAGGTGCGTTTTGGGTTGTCATTGCGTTGCTTTTTTCGCGATCGGTGCATGGCTGCCAGGGCACTGCATGCAGGCGACTTTTCTTTTTCCTCCTCTCTTTTCTTCTTTCCAGTGTTCTCTCTTTCCGCCGAGTGACTGACTGATTCCCCCCAGATCAAATGCAACCGCCTGCGGCCCAGCTGCGAGGCCTGCAAGGTGTTCCAGTGTGCCTGTATCTATGGTCGGTCCCTCCACCCCACCACACCCCATCCCATCCCATTTCTCCCCTCTTCAGCAACAACAACACCACAACAACGAAGAACCCACAGCATACTAAACCCGGAAACACAGACGCCGTCCCCAAAAAGCGCGGCCCCAAAACCGACGTCCTCGAAGCCCTGCTCAAACGCGTTGACGGCCTCGAGAAGCGTCTCCAGGACGACAACACGCAACCACTCTCGCCCTCATCGCCCGTCAAGGATCTTGCGCCGCACTCTCAGGCCGCGGCTGCTGCCGCGCAGGCGGCTTTCCCTTTAACCGCCCAGACGCATAGCCAAGCGCACGGCCAGGCGTATGCGAATGCGAACGCAAACTCGAGTCCGGTTGCCCACCATGGGTTTGGGTTTCCGCCAATAGGTCAGGGTCAAGGCCATGGTCAAGGTCAAGGTTCGCTGCATGGGCAGCCGCAAACGCCTGGCCTAGCTCAGGCGCAGGCGCAGGCGCAGCCTGGTCGGGTCCCTGATGCGATGCTTGATGCGTACTTTGCGAGGTTGCACGGCAAGCCGTTTTTCATTCTTGATGAGGCGGCCACGCGGGCGAGGTCTGCGGCTGGGACTTTGCCGGCGTATCTGGGCATGGCGGTTTATGCGTTGACGTTGAGGTATGCTCGCTTTTCTTGATGGGGGTTGGGGCTCTGGATTTGGTTGGGTTCACGGCTAATATGCGGCAGGTATACAACGGTCAATCCCCCGCCTGGGAGTCTAGAGTATGCGCGGCAGGCTCGACGGATGGTCGATATTGACCAGCCGTCTATTGAGAATCTGCAGACGCTGCTGCTACTTTCGCAGACCTTTTATGCGTACGGCTGTGGGAAGAAGGCGTATATGACATTAGGTGCGTCCATAGCCTCTGTTTGTGAAGCATGCTGACGGTTCAAGGGAACGCCGTTTCAATGGTCCTGGCCCTCGATCTCTACCGCGAACTCCCCGCCTCACATCCCGCCCCTCCGCTCGAACGTGAGATGCGCCGCCGCCTCTTCTGGGCCGTCTACGTGATGGACCGGTTCCTCACCTGCGGCTCCAAACGCCCCTGCCTCATCGCCGACCACTCCATCGTCGTGCGCCTCCCCTCTAGCTCTTCCGGCTCCGACCCCGGCGACGTCTTCAACCCCGTCGGCCCCAACATCCCGTACTCGTCGGACCGCCGCAAAACCTCTGGCTCGTGCTCCGCCCTCCTCGTCGACATCTCGCGCATCCTCGGCGTCACCCACCGCTACCTCGCCGCCGGCGGCGTAAAAGGAGACTCGCATTTCCCCTGGCACGCACTCTCAAATCTGTCCAAAATCAGACAGGAACTCGACCTCTGGGCCGCAGGCACCCACGACCTCTTCGCCTCGATCGAAGCCCTCTTCGGCCACCCAGAGAGCACCCTCCTCCTCCTCTCAAAACTAATCTACCACCTCGTCCACTGCCTCCTCTACCGCCCCTTCCTCCCCATCGACCTCGCCGAGCTCCGCGGCTCGGGCCAGCACCAGAGCTGGCAAATCGAGGCAACAACCCTCTGCTTCTCGCACGCAAACGCCATCGCCGAACTCGTCGAACTCGCGCGCCACGCGCCGCGCATCGAGTGGCCGGATCTCGTCGCGTACTGCCTCGCCGTCGCGGGGACGGTGCACATCCACGGCGTGCACTACCACGGCCGCCGCGACGGGGAAGTCTTCGCGTCGTCGCCGGATTTCCTGGCGAGGGGCATGCACCAGCTTGCGTGGTTGCGGCAGTCGTGGACGGGCGTGCAGCATCATCGCGATTTGCTCACGACGCTGTCAGCGTGCCATGCGGATTTGGTTAGGACGCTCGCGGCGCGCCCGGTCCGCTTCGCGCCGGTGTTTCATCTTGAGGATTTCCTCGATCGGTATCCCGGGCTTGTTGTTGATGGTGGGCATGTGAGGCTTGTTGATGGCGATGAACAGTATGCTTCCTCTCCCTCCCTTTTTCCTTCTCTCGTATCTGTGCGAGAGATAAGTGTGTTGTGCTAATATGGAATAGAATCGACCTCGACCCGCAACTCCTCTACGGTCCAACCCTCCCCTCCCAACAACCGCACCTCCACACATCCTCGCACATCCACGCCCGCCACCACTCCACCTCCTCCGCATCCATATCTTTCCACCCACACCACACATGGCCCGACATCCCCACAGACCCGGACCTCCTCGGCCCAGGAACAGGACCAGGACCCGGCTCCGTCTTCTCCCCGACCCTCCCGCAGCCGTCCTCAAGTACATCGCCTTCCTTCCTGCACCCGCAATCCCTCAACACAGGCACAGCCAGTAACGGCTCCATAAGCGGAGCCGGATCCATAAACAGCACGCTCCACCCGCAAATCGAAATCCAGTACGCGACTTTCCCCTTCGAGGCAACCCCCGGCCCGATAGGCGAGTCGCCCGAATCCGTCCCCTCGTCGTCGAATGCTGGATGTGCGGGGCCCTCGTGTAGTGGTAGTGCGGGCGGGAACGCGAATGAAGAGAAGGATCCGTTTTTGAGTCTGCTGGAGCAGATTGCTGAGAATGAACATAGTCAGGGCGGGCCGAGTGAGTTGGATTTCTTCTTGGAGGGGTTGGATGAGAAGGGGCCGTGAGTTTTCGCCGTTCAAGCGGGAGTGTGGGAAAGGAGGAGGAAATGCGGGGAGGGAAGGGAGGGGGTTGTATATATTTTTGTAAAGCGAGTCTAGGATCGTGAGCGTGGAGTTTGGAGTCTATCTACATTGTACGGGTAGGGTACGGAATTCCTCCGGCTCATCCTCATGGAGACGGGACGATTGATTGATTGATTGATGGATGGATTGCTTGATAATACGGATAATGCATTGGACACGAACTGAACATAAACAACATATGATATAGCAGATGAACATATTAAACCAAGAAACCATTCCTCTGTCTTGCTAACAAACATGCTTACAGATTCCAGAATGTTATCACTCGGCTTGGCAGTCCTGGAGCTTGTTGCGGAGTATACATACGGCAGAGCTGTACCCTGACGTCATGACAAGACACCCCGGGTTATATACAACACCACGCCATATCCCCGCGTCCTCCGAGTCGGATCTCATAAGACCTCTGCTCTTTGTTCAGATTCAGTAGTTTCCACTTACCCCAATCGCGTTCAGAAACTTAGATGCCCCTTATACGAACATGAGCATGAACACAAGTATATCAGATACAATCCCGCTCTACCTCGCCGACAACCTCTCGCTCGACGAAGCCGTTCAGCGTGGTACGTTCTTCCTCCTCCCTTCCTCCTCCCTCTCTCCCTCCTTCCCTCCTCCAATCAATCCGTACCTCCCCTCCAGGAGCATGGCGCAAACTAACCAAGAACAGTCACAACACACCCAACCACAAAAAAAGCCCTCCTCGCCGCCGTCCTCTCCGAAGCGAAATCCCTCCCGCGCGAGGTCGACACGCACCCGACCAGTCCGACGCCTGATCGCCCGAGTCCGGCGCAGGAGCGGTTGTTGGGGTTTGTGAGGGCCGTAGTTGAACACACTGACACTGGGTCTGTTGGTGGGGGAGGGGGTGCAAGTGTAAATGTGAGTGGGACGGGTGGGAGTGGAGGGTATGGGATTGAGCTTGATGCTGGGGAGGGGAGTTTTGGTCCTTGTGGTTGGGGAGGAATAGAGAGAAATGGGGAGGGTAATGGGGGGGCGGGTGGGGAGGGGGGGGAGGGGTATGAGCTGGTTAAGGATATAATCCGGGCTTCGTTTCCTTCTTTCCCACCACCACCACCTACTACTACTACCACTACCATGAAAGGAGGAAGAGATACCACCGCACACGAACAGCACCAACCCCACGAAACACTCTCAACATCCCCCTTCGAACCACCCGACCCATATACATCAACATCAACATCAACATCACCAACCGCCTCAACTTCAACCACAAACACAGCCCCAAAACCCTCCTTATCAATATCAACAACCCACCACAGACGAAGCAGCAGCACATCCGGCCCAACGAAACACTTCAACAACCTCATTTCGTTCCTCGCCTTCCTGACAAAAGAGAACCTCCTGCTATCGCGCGGCGTCGGAGAGCGGATTGCCGTTGAGATGGTGCGAGATACGTTGTCGCACCATGGGGGTTCTATACATGGTCATGGCCAGGGGTATACACATTCATCTGCTAAGAGAGGATTTAGCTCTGGATCTGGATCTGGCTCTGGAGGAGGAGCAGGGAGCGCACCTTGGTTCGGCGACGCAGGCTCCGAGAGTATAACCGCCGCGGCACTGTGGATGATTATCATGGGCGAGGAGTTATTTGCGCGTGTACAGGAGCAAGGGAAACAGAAAGGGGTACAGCGCAGCCGCGCTGAGACAGCGAGCGGGACTGCTGGGACTGGAAAGGGAGGAGGGAGAGGTGGACTCGTCGACGAGTGGGAGACGTGGATGGCGCGGCTGCAGTATTTGTCTTTGCGCGAGGATCTGAGTGTTGAGGCGAGGGAGGCGGCGGCGGAGGGGGCGGCTGTTATGAGGAGGGTTTAGATTCTTTTTTTTTTTTGGTCGTGTTTCTTTGGGTTGGGTTGCATTTATGGTGTTTTTCTTGTGTTCTGCTAGTTCGGGTGTTCGATACATATACTGTGTTATGTACGTTCTGGTGTCGATAGGTAGATGAGTATATATCATGAGCGGTGCTGTAGAATATATGTATATGAAAGAGATAAACATAAACTATTTATGCTCTGGTCCGCATGAAAACAAATAAAGCAAAACAGAAAACAATCTCGCTATGATGAAATAGCACATTCGTCTCGATATGCATAAAAAGCCAACTATCCAAAGAGTCAGGGAGCCAAGTTGATAACGAAGAGCCAACGACGCAAGCGAGCTCCGATCATGAGAACTTAACCCCCTTCGACGGATCCCACGTCTGCTGCTGCGCATGCGCATGCGAAAGTCCCGCCGGCGCACCGCCTCCAAACCGAATGCCCATCTCAGGCGACCACATACCGGGCGTCATCTGCGGGACGCTGCGGGTTGGTTGGGGCGCTGTGAGCGGTTCTAGGTCGCGGGAGGGGGGTTGTGGTACCGGCTGAGGTTGTTGGTGCTGAAATTGCGGTGGTGGCGGCTGGAACTGCGGGACTGGTTGCTGGAATTGGGGTGCTGATTGTGCTGCTGCTTGAACTTGGACTGGTGGCTGGTGGTGGTGTTGTTGGATAGGGATTTGCGCGGGCTGAGGCTGAGGTTGTGGTGGAGGTTGAGCCTGGCGGATCGGCGAGATGTTTAGTGATGCCATTGCGGCTGCACTTGATATGTCTCTGCTGCATGTTAGCGTACTGGAACGAAGTAGGAGGACAAAGTCGAAGGGGAACGCACTGCTCAAGCTGCCCGGCCTCCATCCGCCGCTTCTGCACAAACGCCTTACAATCATCCCTAAACCTGCCCACAATCTTTGCAAGATCATTATAGAACTTGCGCCCAACCTCGATATTCGAGATAATCTCCTTGTACTTGAGATACCCATTCTCCAGCTCCTGCAGCGCCTTCTCACGCTCCTTCGTCGACGCATCACCCGTATGCGCACGCGTGAACGCCCGGTTCGCCTCACGCACCTGCGTAGCAATCTGGTCCTGCTCGCGCTGCTCGGTGGCAATCATTTCCAGATCGACATTGTAGTCCTGCAATCGCGACTCGAAGAGGTCTTCGAATTGGCTCGCCTGGATGGCTTGCATGGGGAATTCGCGCTCCAGCCGTGCGGCTTCGCGGATGAGCGCGTGGCTGATGTCGTCGGTGCGTGCTTTATCTTTTACAGTTTGCGCTTTGCGCTTGCGTCGGCTTTCGAGGCGGTTCACTTCGCTGATGCAGCCGCGGAGGCGGCTGACTTCTTGCTCGACTTCTGGGGGGATTGTTGCGCGGCGACTGCTGGGTACGTAGGCTTCGAGATCGCGGTTTGTTCCGGTTAGCACGCGGAATACGGCCTCGGAGTCTCGGAGCTTCTGCTCGACGAGGTTGTCGCTGCTCTGCGCGGACGTGAAGTAGCCGTCGATCTCACGGGATGTAGTATACAGCTTCGATGCTGCTTCTTGGGACGACTGGCGGGTCCAGCGGTCTGTGCCGAATTTCCGACGTGAGGCGTCGTCCTCCGCCTTTTCGGCGGCGAGCAGTTCCACGCCTTCGGTGTAGGCTGCCCTGTCGCTGTTCTTGACCTTTGCAATGTCCTGCAGGGATTTGCGGAGGCGATAGAGCCCGTCTTTTTGGCGCATCTCTTCGGCGTGCGAGACGAGGGTTGGCGGGAGACCGAGGGGTTTCTCGAGGGCTTGCAGGGAGCCCGGAAGGTTGAGAGAAGATAGTAAGCTAAATGGTTAGCATAACATACAAGCTTTTCCGGGGGGTACGTACTCTCGTAGCTTGTCGGTCATCATCTCCAGCTCACCGATAACCTGCTCGTTGACAAGCCGATCCCGTCTATCTGAGTAGATGCTCGCCGCAATATGCACAGCATACGGGACAAGCTTCGAGAAGAGCGGCTGCCCCAGGGCCCCTTTATCACCCAGCATCGAGATAGCATCCGTAACCTGCGACGGGGCCTTGGCAGCAACCATACTCGCCCGGTCAATCAGCTTCAGCTCCGACTTGTCTGGCACGGGATTTAGATAAATCATATCGTTATCCTTCTCCGCGCGCTTCAAGTCCTCCGAAACCTTGCCCTTCAATCCGTTCAAATCCCCGAGCACAGTCCGATTAATCCACCGGCTTTCTTTCAACGCCTCATTCACACAGGCCACCGCGTCCCGCAGCCGTGCGACTTCCTCGCCGTACTTGCGCTTCTCCAAACAATCCAGCGACTGCCGATACTGCGCCGCGGCCGCAAAATGATGCTGCTTCGCCGTCATATGATGAATCCACTCGGGACTGATGGCATTCGACTTGACCGCGTGCTCGCACGCCTCCGCGTAGAAATCAGATACCTGAACCGCGAGCCGCGCGATCGACGCATCCTTCAGCCCGTCCTTTACAGCCTTCTGCCAGAAACACTCCTGTGCCTGTGCGAGGAGCAGCTGCTCCAGGCTCTGCAGCGTCATCTCGTCCATGTCTTCCGGCGGTGTCGAGCGCATGTCGGGGATTATGTCGGTGCGCAGGTGTCGGAGGACGCCGGCGGATTGGCAAAAGTAGTTGCATGCTTGTTTTAGACCGTCGGAGGTTGTGCGGTTTACAGCGAAGGCGAGCTGGGAGTAGAGGGTCGCGAGGTTGAAGATGATGTTTGCGAGTTCGAAGCGGATGTTGTTTTGCGAGTCTACCGGCGATCTCATTAGCCCCTCGCTCCATTCTCCAACAGGCTCGGGAACAGAACAACCTACCAGGCCGCGATGTATTGAACCCAAAAGCCGGATACCAGGGAAATTCAACCCCAACCTACGCTTGTCAACGACTTTCACTCAAGATTTAGATAGGTATGGGCGTACATCGACCGGAAACTTCCCCGCGAGCCACTTGAGCTGCGCAGCATAGGTGACCAACCGGGTTACTCCGCTGATATGTGGTTCCTGGATGTTGATCGCTTCGCTTCGCAGGCGGTCGATGAGCAGCAGGTCCTCTGCGAACATGTCCGGGCGCTGGTCATATTTGGAGGAGATGTACTGGGTAAGCGCCGTGGAGAGGGAGACCGTGTGCGAGCGGCGGAAAGGGATCTGGAGGATGTTGCTACTCTAGTAAGCATTATTCTCTGTTTCTAAGAGCAATGGAACGTACGAAGTCATGGTGGTGGTGCGCGGGGTTGCGCTTGGAGAGAGTTGTTGACGAGAAAATGTCCCGCACCCGCACCACAGCAACGGATGACGTTGTGGTGCCTTAGGCAGCTAGCCACACTTCCTTGACATCAGGTACAGCACAGCTCTGAGATCAGATAAAATCGTGGTTATTTATATTGGAAAATAGATACTCCAGACTCCCTAAATACATCAATCCAGCTCATTGATTCGCATCTTAATAAATTCGAAGATGCTCAGCAAAATCATATTGTTGACTCCCGTCCGGATCAAAATAATCGACAATCCTTTATACATGCTGGACCGGGCGACCGCCGCCGACGCCTCGCCGATCTCTTTCGTTTTCCCGAGCAGCACACTCTGCGCGCGCGTCTTTCGTGTGTCAAGCGGATACGTCTACATCATTAGCTTCGTCGTTAACGTTAAGGTTGCGGGAAGGAAGGAGCCTTACGCAGAACCACGGCACGGTGCTGCAGATCGCTCCGGCGATCATGGGTGCGCCGAAGGGTGACTTGTCCGGACCGAGCTCGCGGGCAGCGATTTGCTTGACGGTTTCGTAAACTGCAAAGTAGAGGCCGGAGCCGAGTGTATCGCGCATGGCGTGCAGTTTGAATCCGGTGTATAGGCCTCTGAAGCCGTATCGCTGGACGATCTGTCGGATGGCTTCGATTGTCCCGAGGCGAGGTTTGCTGCGGAGGGAGGGATCTCGGACGGCGTCGGGTGAGGCTTGGGCGCGGTTTGATACTAGGACGGACGTTTGCACCACGTTCTTGGCCAGCTCGAACGGACCTGTTCTGTTAGAATATTTCCTGATAAAAGAGCCACATACGTACAAGCAAGCGGAGATGTGATAAGCCCGGCGATGAGACCCGCACTGATAAAGGTAAAGGTCGTCGAAAAAGTAGGCGCGCTCCCTCGTTGATTGTACGTCCCCAGCGGAGATTCGCCCGTTATTCGCTCGATAAAGTCGGAGATGTGGCGTTTGGCGGCATTGTAGGTGGAAAAGTTCACGACGCGGACCACCGTGACGCTGGCCAAAGGGGGAAGAGCTCCTATTTCCGTCAAGAAAGATCACAGTCAGACAGGAGCCGACGTACCAGCGACATAGCCACGGGGTCCTTCGGTTCGCCAGAGATATCGGATACACTGGAAGACATTTTGAAAGTTGTGCCTAGCAGGGTCAGCGCGAGTTTGCTAGACGGAAATTCAGACGTACGTTTGCATTCGAGTTTTGACGTTCTCCAAAGGAGTCTGCGCAATTAGCGGGAAACTTGCATCGGATCCGGCGGACGTACCACAGCTAGCGTAGCGCAGATCGTCGACACGCCCGAGGCCACTTGTGTTTTGTATCTTTTGAGAAGCCTATTTCGTGTGGTTTCGTCCATAGTCCAGCTGTTTCGCGCGGGCATTATGACAGGTGATGGTTGTGAAGGAGGGGTAAAGGGCGCATGTTCATCGTGTTTGTCAGTCATCCCGGTAGGTATCCCATTGGGGGCAGTGAGGTGATTTCGGGCAGGTTGCTTAGTCGTTGTAGTTTCAAAGATAAACTGTGTTCACGCAACGGCAAAGTTAGGCTGGGGAACCCTATGGAACGCAAAGCGGTCTCTCAGCAAGCGAGTAGACCGTTCGGCGTCCCACAATTGTCCATGAAGTAGTCCGTTATCCAGCCCGTGGCTCTGCCGCTCTTCCTTCTATGAAAGAGAAGCTTGGGAGAGGATCGTGTTCCGCACGACGATGTGCTATCGAGCTCCTTGGGTCTCCCGGCTTCGCGTTTGGGGTATAGCCAGGCCGTCGGCGCAAACGAGGCAATTAGGAGCTAGTAGATCACGAGGTTAGCAAGCACATTCCTACCCGAGCTGCAGAGGGTAATTTGTATACGTACAAGATAGCTCACCGCGCCGGTAGTATCCAACTTCAAGAGGAGCTGAGGACAGGAGAAGAGAGAGGTCGTTTGAGCTGGTCTCCAGAATTGGGTTAATTGGGCGGCCCACACAGCAGACGACGCCAACCACAAAAGGTAATGGTGGAGATGATGACTCTCAATCAGGCTTAGCCCATCGTGACGTCGCTGTGAAGCATCTGTACAACTCTACATTGTTACTTTGGGATCCATAGCCAGTACATCTGATAGCGCAGGTGGATTTACAACGCGGCTAGCAGCAGTTCCTGTCTGTCGCCTCATCGGAAGTGTCCACTCTCTCGCGATCTTCTCATCTTGACTCGACTCTCTGGGTAATTCAAACTTCAGAGGCGGCCACACTTCATCGTGTCAAAGAGCGGCTAACCGCAAACAGACTAGGGTGGCAAGGACCACAGGTCGGACCAAACCAGTCCGGTAGAGCTTGACTTTACCCCGCTAAAGCCTGGTTCGCAGAGTCGAAGGTGTCCCAATGAAAAGCTGTCTTGTCAGTAAATGGCTCTGCCCCGCGATGACCAAAGGTTAGGCAAGACAACAAACGGATATGTCAATGCGTTTCTGTCTTTAGAGCACGAGCACTAGCGTGCGCCGTGGTGTGCTTGTCTTCAGACTTCAGGGTTCTTCCTTGAGATACCAAGACTAGTACGAGCTGGGCTAGTCCTGCAGGAATTGACCTGATTAGGATAGCAGCTGGGTTCGGCATGTGAAAGTCGGCTGGTGCTCTGTGGCTGAAGAAGCGAGAGATCGAACAAAGATCGAAGAGATAAGCGAAGGGGATTCCATGGATTCACATTCCAACCAAGGTGCTCGTAGAATGGTGTCGTAACTGCCATACCTTGCCCGGGTCAAGGTGATATAAGCTGCGTTCACAAACGTAATTTCTGTCCCCCGAGGTGACTTCTCAAGCTGGTGAGATACCAAGGTAATCGCTCGGTTGGAGCTTGGGATTGATGCCCTTGTTCCGATGCCAGGGCAATTGAACTCGACCACAAGTTGTTCCGCTCCGGTAGCATAACTTCGATTCTGCCAGACTTCGCAGATGTCTGTGTGCTGCAACATCTGCTGATAAGATCAATAATCATCAATAACACATCTCCCTCGTAGTGCCGACATCCCTTCTTACAGCCTACTCCGAGTGCAGGCCGGTTGTGGATCAATCACCCGTTGATCCTCGGACCGCCTATCGGCACAATCCATTGTCAGCTGTGTTGACTCTGTTCAGCACTCACGACTTCACATGGCGAGGCGAGATTGAACCCTAGCATACGATAGTCGGTCGCCGTGCCGTGCCCGAGCCCAGAGAGAGCCCGACAGGAACATGAACCCAACACCAACACTGCATCTGAGATATGCTGAGGAAACAATCCCTTTGAAAGAGCAGAGGGCAGTCATATGATTTGGCGCTAAACCGCTTGTGGCCGCAGGGATTATCCTCGGGACCTCGGCCGCGGCATCCCCGCAAAGTTGGTCCTCTCCGCAACGAAGCCACGGCCGGTGCTATCCACATGCTCTCGCACCCCATTTAAAGGCTGGTCCTTAACCTCTTCTGCTTGGTCGCCCATTGCGTTTGAATCCATCTCTCGTGTATCATCTCGCATCTTTCAAAATGGGCAAGAAAGCAGCTTCTCCCGCCTACGTCCTTGGCGTGGGCATGACCAAGTTCATCAAGCCCCGTGGCAAGGTCGATTACCATGAGCTCGGTTTCGAGGCCGGTGTCAAGGCCATGCTGGATGCGAAGATCAACTACGATGAGGTTGAACAGGGTGTTGCTTGCTACGTCTATGGTGACAGCACCTGCGGGCAGCGTGTGTTCTACCAGTTCGGCTTGACCCAGATCCCCATCTACAACGTCAACAACAACTGCTCGACTGGTTCGACTGGCCTTGCCATGGCCCGCACCCTGGTTTCCCACGGCGCGGCGGACTGCATTCTCGTCGTCGGTTTCGAGAAGATGAGTCCTGGATCTCTGCAGTCGGTCTACAACGACCGCACTAACCCGACCGGTCTTTTCGGCATGATGATGGCCGAGACTCGCGGTGTCACCAACGCGCCGGGTGCCGCTCAAATGTTCGGTAATGCTGGTCGTGAATACATGGAGAAGTAAGGGTCCACATGAAAGCTTAGAAGCCTGGAGATACTGACTTCACAGGTACGGAGCCAAGGCTGAACACTTTGGCGAGATCGCTCGTGTCAACCACGAACACTCTAAGCGCAACCCCTACTCCCAGTTCCAGGATGAATACACCCTTGAGCAGATCATGAAGGCCCCGATGATCCACGAGCCCCTCACCAAGCTCCAGTGCTGCCCTACCTCTGACGGTGCTGCCGCCGCTGTCATCGTCTCTCAGGCTTTCTTGGATGCCCGCCCTCACCTCAAGGACCAGGCTGTCCTCATCGCCGGCCAGCAGCTCGCCACCGACACCAACACACTGTACAACAAGAGCTCCATCGACCTCATGGGCTTTGGTATGTCCCGTGCTGCCTGCCGCGCCGCCACCGCCGAGGCTGGCGTCAATGTTAAGGACATCAAGGTCTGCGAGCTGCATGACTGCTTCTCCGCCAACGAGATGATCACAATCGATGCGCTCGAGCTCTCTGAGCCTGGAAAGGCCCACGAGATGGTCGCCAAGGGCGACATCACATACGGTGGAAAGATGATCATCAACCCCTCTGGAGGTCTTATTTCCAAGGGCCACCCGCTTGGCGCCACCGGTCTCGCCCAATGCACAGAACTCGTCTGGCACCTTCGTGGCTGGGCCAACAACCGCCTGATCGACGGGACCGATTCCTGCCTGCAACACAACCTTGGTCTGGGTGGTGCCGTTGTTGTCACCGTGTACAAGCGCGCCGACGGCAAGGTCTCCAAGGCTGTGCCATCCGCTGAAGTTGCAAAAATCACCGGTCTCGGATATAACCCCGCTGTCGAGGCCAAGGGCTTCACTGCCGAACAGGCTAAGACGGTTCTCAGCAAGACGGCGTCGGACTCGTGGGCGCTGGCCGATGCGCAGGAGCGGGTGCTTTCTCGTTTTTAGTTCTTTGATGTAGATACCTTATGACTGTACAATCTAGCGATCAGAGTGTAGACCTTCCAGGCTATCACTTGTTGCTGTCTCGTGCTGCGTAAATTTCCCAGAAAAGTCTCCGTTGAGCCTCAGGCCAGGAACACCGTCGGCTCGGCAAAACGTGTCCCGAGCACGCTGACTCAGCCACTTCCCACCAGCATGAAAAGCAAAATCTTCCACTTTCGCCCGCTCTTCTTCTTTTTTTTCTTCTCATACATATCCAGGTCTCCAACATACCCTTGTTGATGGACACGCTCCATTCTATCGGCAAATTATAGAACGGGACCGAGAGTGACAACTGCTCATTCAAATCCCGACGCTTGCCTTGCTCGAGAGGTTGTTGGGTTCGCTTTGAGCTTACACTCCTTTTTCCGATTGTTCATCCTTGACGGAGGGGAGGAGTTTCGGAGAGGGAGTTGATCGGCTGATTTACATGTCTTTCACCCGAAGAACGACTGCGATGGATGGATAGGGGTGGCGTGAAATGGAGATTGCGACTGCTCTTGAAGGGTGAAGGAGGGGAGGAGGGGAGCGCGGGATTGATGTGTCCTGTCTTCGCCCTTTATTCCTTTGCTCTCCCGACCGAATGCCATGCCATCGCGCCGCTACGAAGACCACCAACTAACACGATAAACAGCTCAACTAACCTAGACCAGTATATGATCGTAACAACAGGCGCTTTCGAAGTCTCGTCCTTCAATCCCATGATATTCGAGGTCAAATTTGTGCCGAAAGCGAGCTGAAGCAGTCCAACAATGGATCGTCTTCTCTCCCTCGTGTTGCGGCCGCTGTCTGTCTATGTGGCGCGGTTCGTGTCAATCAGAAGGAGGTACATCCTTTACCAATTCAATTCAATTCAGTCATCTTTGAATGTTTTGCTTTATTCTGAAGGCGGCGGTGTTTGGAATGTCGCCGCCAACGCCCATCCCATCCTCTCCTGTCCATGTAGATCGGTGCAACTAGTTTACGCAATCAAGGAGGGAATGTTTGCCTTTCAACTCGCTTCGTTCCTAAAAGTTTGCCTGAGTTTCAACCTACAGGCTTGAACCCTCGTTTCATTAGTGGTGACAGGAGCTTGGTCCCTAGACCCTTGCTTAAGCGTTATGCCAGCAGCCACCCGGCTTAGCAGTCCACCCTTGATAAGTTGATACCACTCACGACGCGCGGACAGCCATACATACATACTTTGGCGCTTCCTGCACCACACGGAGAAGATACCCGGACGAGGCACATCCCTTCCCTCCTATAGCAAGGTCTGAGCCCAAGCCACTGCGTGCTCCTCGGGGGTCAGAGGGGGGGGGTGTGCCTCCTACGCTTTAAGAATGTCCATCCATACCAGACGAAGCGTGCATGTTTACGTCGTGCTATAAAGCGTCGCGATCTCTTCCCCTGGATTTCGCCGCTTTCCTCCGTTCTTTCCCACTGGCATCTCCTTTTCCATCCCTCTTCCATCTGTATCCCGAGCACTCGGCCGAAAGTACAAGACAAGATGAAGCTCTCTCTCGCCCTCGCCTTGAACCTCGCCCTCCTGGCCACCGCAGCGCCAACCGCTCTGCACTCCAAGCGCGCGGATGGCCAAGAGCTCGCTCCCGATGCGGATCTCTCTCAGAAGATTGCGTACGGGTCGTTGAAGGTACGTCTTCCCTTCCCTGTTCCCTTCCTCCTTCCCAATCCCACATCAATACCCTATCCATCCAATCTTGGTATAACAAGCACTAATAACCGAACAGAGCGCTGCCGAAATGATGGACATGAACAAAGACAAAGACACTGACTCCAAAGACGCAGACTTCGGCAACAACATGCCCGTATCCATGACGCCCAACGATATGGCCTCGTTCCCCGGCGCCGACGGCTCGGGACCCAAGAAGCCCACCGTCAAGAAACCGAACGAGCCGACGCCTGTCCGCGATGATGACGACGAAGAGGAGGAGGACGAGGACGAGAAGGCCTCGAAGCCTACGCCTTCATCCTCTGCGAAGCCCAACCCTTCCTCAAGTGCAGCGAGCTCGGAGGGTGAGGACGAGGAGGAGAGGGGACTGAAGAAGAAGCCTGCGGCTGAGGACGCGGAGGGGGCGGAGGCTACGCCGTCGCCGAAGCCGAAGCCGAAGAATGATAGCCCGCTTTCGGGCCTACCGGTGCTTGGGCCTATGCTTGGTGGAGGCCTAGGTGGCCTAGGTGGCCTAGGTGTATTGTAAGGCGTGGATACAGCGCCTTGTACCGTCTTGGAACGTCTGGGGTGTGTGGATTGGGTGTGTGAAGTAGGAGGGGGAGGGGGTTGTGCTGCGTGGATGTCTATGTACTCAAGTGTCAATGTCGGTTTGCTATTTGCTTGAGTTGCGTTTTGCTTCGGACTTCTTTGGGTCTTTTGTTCTGACTGATGTTCGGGACTTCCCTGGATCGTCTTTGCGCGGCCCAATGTTGGATGGGTTAAATAGTTCTTATGAATGATATGGAGTTTTCTTTCACAATGTTCGCGTCTGGATGTTTGATATTACCTATACTAGCAGATCATATATGTGACGCGCACCCCTTCGTTATATTGGCTACGTCAGGTACCGGAAAGTTTCGCTTAAGTTACTTGTCATTAAGGAGATTGAAGTCTCCTGAGATCTGATGCAATATTAATGTTTGTCCTTTCACCGCTCTATGTAATTCACACCCGTTTATAGAAGCTTCCAGCTTCCAATGTTACCCCGCGGTAGGGCATCACCACAAACAGAATGTTCGCGTACCTCTGAAGCACTTTTAGTGTCGACATGTTCTGTCGCTCTGCCTCCTTGGTTGACGAGTCCTTGCACTTCACTTCGGCCGCCAGCACTGCTGAGGTGTTTGGTGATTTCCCTCTTCATGTTTTTGAGTAGTCTTTGCAGAGCATGCGGCGTGGAAACTGGGGACCCGGACTGGGATTGGGGCCGGATCCTCCGCTTGGCCTCGTGCGAGAATATACCCAGCCTTATGGCTGGTCTTTCTTTTTCTGGCAAAAGCAGTTTCTCTCGCTCTCGTGCTGGCCGTCGACATCTGGAAGCGCGGTAAAAATTCCCACGCCTCCGAATCTGTGGAGGCTGTCGAAGATTGTTGTCGACTTGTCCATCGGGAACTGGGTGTAATCATAGACAACCTAACCGCCCTTGATAACATCGAGGACAGCCCGATGTGTGGCTCTGAATTGGAGGATAAAACAACGCAGCGGGTTGCGGTAGGTCATCAATTCGTTCAGGCTGTATACCGGCGGAAAAGCTTGATGCGCCCAATCATCATCTCCTCAACGCATTTCTCGCGACAAACCTTAACGACGACCTTCATCTGCCGCCGTAGGTCCAAGGTGAAATCCTTGTGGATCTTCTGGATGCGGCTGGGATAGTATGGAGTGTATATCTCGGTCTCGTCTGCTCTCGGAACGTGGTCGAATAAGAATCAATGCATTGGCGAGAAGCCGACATGGTTTAGCTGTCGCATTGCTGAACCATGGGTTTGTGGAAGCGGCAGGCCACCTGTTCTGGTTAAACTCCAGCAGAGTTCTTCGCTTCTTCGTGGTGCGTAGCGCGTTGGGAGTAGGTGTACGCTGTCTCCGCAACAGGTTGGGCTTGGGGTTGTGCTTCGGTGACAGCGACAGTCTGAGCATCCGCATCCTCCACCTTCCCCTCATCCGCATACGTGGCCTTGCGCTGCTCCCTGGGTTTCTTCGAAGGCTCATCATCACCAATCCCCTGGGGCTTATGCAAGATGACATGACTAGCTAGGGACATCTGGCTGGTGGTCCGGTGCGCCCATTCAGTAAGGAGGGCATGCCTTGGTCTGCCCATGACCAGAGGCATACCTGAGGATAACACTGCCGACTTTCCGCACCCGATATTTCCACGAATCGGTCAATAATCCTTCGCTAGACAGACACGCTCCCGGTGGAGGGAGGAACGATGTAATTGCGTAGACAATCCTTTCCCCAGATTTTGTGTAGGTGAGGCCATAGTCAACCCCTGCTATAGACGTCTCTGGTGAAAGGCATCTTGATCGCCGGCCGCGGCCACATCCTTCTGCGCCAATGCCCAACTTTCCAACAAGGCCATATCTCCCGAATCCCCGAGCGCATTCATCTTCAGCAAGCCGTGCACACAAGCCCCCATGTAAGGAGCTCCACCGCAGCTCCTGGTCGGTGCTTCCAGGTATCGTCTGTGCGACGAAAGACGGGCGTTTTGCTCAGATTGATCATGACAGCGTGGTCAGCTCCTCGTACGCCGGTTGCGTTGCCCTCTCGAAGACGAGTGGTGCAGTGACCTGATAGGTCTCGGTGTGCCTGACCAGTGCGCAGTCCTCCAGTATTATTCCAAGCAGTCGTACAGCGTTGTCCGATGCGAGTATCCGTGGGCGCAGCTTGCGGATCCCAACATCTCATGCTCACTGCGCTCTGCATCTGTCCACACTTCGATCATATTTTCCTTGATACCAAAAGTGCGAGTCATTTGAAACGGTCTGCACCAGGGCGGCGTGCAAGGTCGTGCGGACTGGCGCATGGATCTTCAAACGAGAGGTAGCGTTTTTCAGTCGAGTCGAAAAGATTGGTGTAGTCCATTAGCACAGCGTGGACGATAGAAAGAATTAGCATACGTCGCTGTAAGCCCCTCTCCGCAGCAATCGCCTTTATGTCGCCATAAGACTGGTCAAGGTTCATCAGAATTTTGGGGAGGCTTCGAACTTCGTCGTGAAATCGAGGCAGCGACGGTTGCTGCTCGGTGGGTTGGTACGTGGTCTCAACCAAGCGGGCCACGGTAATGAGAAGACGCTGGCTGCCGTGTTAAATGCAGGATGTTCGGCGTCAGCAATCCTCGCGTTGAGGAGGCGGACAGCTTTCCCATGAGCCCGTAATGGTGGCGATTGAAAAATTGCCTGTTGTAGCCAGGTTCGCGCTCAAACGATACAGGGACACATAGGAGAGGTGCATCGAACGGTTCCAACCAGCCAGGAGACGGATAACATGAGACGACAGACAAACGGGGAAACGAAGCGACGATGTTCTGGGACATCCAACGCTAGTTGACCAGATAAAACACGACAAACCCAATCTTCCTTCACCCAGAGTCCCTGACTAGTGTCCCTCATTCTGCCCAGACCAAGATACGCCACCGAGAATGTTGGCGAAATGCTGCCACCGCTTCGTCAAAGACCATTTGCTGGCCACTGGTCAAACTAAGGAATGTCTTGCCTTCGATCAGCAGCTTCTGTTCTACCCCTGACTGCTGTCTTTGTCTGCAGATGGAGCGCACAAGTAAGAAGGCCTGTTGGGCTTCCAGCTCCGAACGCATCGTTCCTGGTGGCAAGGCCTCGACCCTGGCATGGGCGACAAGAGCGCTACTTGCCAGACCATAGTGCCCTGATTGCGCGCGCGGACTCGCGACTTGGACACCACGAATCGGGGGGTGTCTTCTTCGGGATGTTTAAAGGTGCATGATAGGGGAAGGAATTTGCGCCGCGTGGAGGGGGTGCCGGCTCATACTCCGTCCTCAGTGGGCGTGCACCATCATTGCTGAACCATCTCATGCGTGGAAACGAGGGCTTGCGTGCGCGGAGTTTGTCAATATACCAATACTAAGAGGCATATCTTTTTCTGGTCCCGTACGGCGGTGCCCAGGATTAGCAAAGTCATTTAGTTTAGCTAAGGAAGAATCCATCTCGAGAACACGAACCGGGCCCGCCGAGGATGATCCCAGCTTCTGCTTGTTCATGTATTCCTCTGGGTCTTTTAAACGTGGCCCGAAGGTTGGAAAGTCGGCATCGACATTATGCGTACTCCATTTTTGAAACTTGTCGTCCCGGTCCAGAGCGGATGTAGAGAATATCCCAAGATCTAACAGTTTCCTTTAACCAAACAAGGGAATCCAACGAGGGAGACGAGGCCCGGTTATCCGTGCTGTGCATGTTGTGAAGAAATGATGAATGCTCTTCACAGGTTCAATCTGGCGCTTCAACTCCTTCTTAAACAACCTTCGGGAGTGAAAGGACCGTCCAAAAAAGAGCCGACACGTCAGGAGTACCTCCTTGACAATGGCGTCGCCCTCCATACCCGTGGTCTGGCTATCTCCATTGTCTGGGCCTGGAGCGAAGGCTCACTCGGCGGCCCTAGGATCGGGTCGACAGCTGGGAGATGAGGCAGTCAGAACGGTTTCATTGTTGGAGCGCACTACATGGCTGTCTTATAGTATCCCAACGGCTGCTTCGTCTGCTTCGTGTAAATCAACCGGCTGATATATCCCATCAAGGACCCCTGGAGAACTTCCTGAAAGATATTGACATCGCAAGTGACACTGGTCAAATTCATCCGTAGACCGGGACCCCGCACCCGGAAGAAAGCATAGCACGTCTCCGATGAATATCTAGTTTCCTGGACAAGAAGAATACTTTTGAATCGTGATGAGCTGGGCTCGTTGGCTGTTCGACTTGACCCGCTGGCCGACCAGGTAAGTGTCCCGCCCCCGATGCGGTGCTCACCACGAACTGGAGCAGCCACGGCTTAGGAAGCAGTACATTATCACGGGAATGGCTCGAGCCGTAGTTTGAACTGTGAGATATCAATCTTCACGGCGGCTTGTTGAGACAAGAAATGAGTTTTGGCATCTCTTGCCGCTGGTTCTGGTTATCGCTGTTGATCTGCTCATTCCGTTCCTGGACCAAAATGTCCATTTGCTGAAGCGTCTGGTCGACCTTGCGATCCTGGCGCGGAGGACGACCCGGTCAGTTTCAATTGGCACCGTACGGATGCGACGTCCACGGTTCTGCAAAAGGAGGGATGTTTCCGCTCCTGTGTAGCAACGCACCAGTGGCATTTCAGAGAATGACCTTCCCGTCATCAGACGCAGTTGCGAACGTCTTCTTGTCGGGGACAGTCTGGTTAGAGAAGAATGCGCGCGATCACACGTGGATGCCGTCGGCCATCTTGTTGCCTTCACGGGGCCATAAGATAATGCAGAGCCCTGACACAAACATTAGCTAGCAATCGAGTTAAGAGGTCATTCAGAAACCTACTCAAGTCGCGCTTGTACTCTAGTATCCCCGAGGCCATGTCGGGTGTGATCCGGCCATTTTGATCATGCCAGTGGACTTCATAATGCTTGTATGAGCAAATATCTCGAAGTACCTTCTTTTCCTAAATCGACGTGGTTAGTGCCTCCTTGAGCAAGCGAGAGTAGCTTGGGGTGCGGGGACATACCTGCAGTGAGGGGTTGATCTAGGGCACAGTTCATGTTCGGCGACAGTAAGTCCATTCCCAGTCAATTCGGCCGGACAACCAAAAGGTAATGCAACTTTTGTCTGCGCCCTGAATTGCACATTACCTGGGAGCTGCCTTTTGATCAAGACGGCAGTGGCTTGCTATATCTTCATCAGCTCGTGGCTGGGCCAAGAAAAATAATCTTCGACGCACATAACCATGATGCAAGGAGTTTGCAAGCGTGGGGAAGAGTTTCTAGCAAGCTGATATCTCTTTCCAGGTGCTGGTCGCTTGGTATTTCCGGAAAGAAAGGGATCCACGCGCCGAGTAACGAGCCTGCGGCCCTGATATCTCTCGCGACAGGTGGTAAGAAACTGCAGATGCAAAGACGGTAAAGAGGCAGAATGAAATATCACATGCCATCTTATGAGCCTGAAGACATTATTGTTCTCGATAATGCTTGCGGCGCAAAAACGACGGAAACCCGAAGATCGAGAGTGTTCTCGATGCTTGTCAAATTCCATCCTCGTCCGATCCTCCCCAACCAGACAAAATGGAGGCTCGTCGCGTAAAATGAGTTGCTTCTGAGTAGCATTAAGTCTCGCCGAGAAAATGAAGGGAATTCAAAGACGGCGAGTGTTCTAGAGCTTCCGTCAATAGCCAGATGTGCTCTTGTGTTGTTGACAAACCGCAAGCGCTCGCGCCCAATTTTCTGCAAGCAGATGAATTAGAGGCTCGACGCGTATAGTGTGCTGCTGCCGCTATGGTTCGAATGCGAAGGGCCGGTCAAGCGATATCTCGTTGGGAAAACAAATCTAAAAATAAAGCGCTGGTGGGACTAAACGTACACAGCGACGCGCTGGGTATAACTGAATCTTGAAGATTCCTTGGAAGAGGTGTGCAGCCCCGACGATGATTCCTTTGCACTTTTGTGGGTATGCGTGATGATATTTGAGATGAGAAGACCGGCGATTGCTTCTGTCTGCACGCACAGAACACGCGTATATCGAGTGACCAACACAGGGAAAAGACCCGTGTTGGAAGAACGCACGTTCCACGCAGTAAAAAGCCGGCAGCTTGGAAATGACCCTGTTATAATATTAGTGGATTATGCTACTTTGTCGAAGCATACTTCAGACAAAAAAAAGGGCCTACCTTCACGATCGGTCAGGACGTCATTCGTTGGTTTGTGATCGCGTCGACGAACGTAGTTTCCTCGGACTCGTCATCTTTGACAAGCCGAGAGGAGAGGCCGCAACATTTTGCTCCATATCTCATTGCCCAGAAACCCCCAGGAAATGGGCTCGACAAAGGCAGGCTTCTAGCAAAGCGCCGAGGGCGACACACATAGCTGGGGAAGAGCAAGGCCTCCGGCGTAGCGTCCACACAGCACAGATGCCCTTCTTGCTCTGCTCCATACCCCTGAGCCAGACACCGGAAAGCACAGTGCTGTTCAGGTCGGGAGTCATGTGGTCGACCTAAGACCCTGTTTCCAGTTCATTGCCTCCATGCATGGTGGAATCGTCTATACTATGCGAAGAGGTGCAAAGAGGATGAGCAAGCTTCAGCACTTTTACACATCCTTTCGTTCGCTTTCGGGTGTGGACCGGCAAGGAACACTTTATGTGCCCCTGGGCTCTCCTTGAATGAGGTTGGACGTTCGTCAGCGTAGTGAGTCCAGCTAATGCTTCATGTCGTCCGCCTCTTGTTCTAGGACCTGGAATTCCACCGGGTGGTAAAAATTACATCTCTGCGTTGAGCGGCTGCAAGAAAGCCATTAATGGTGATCGATGCCTCCGGGACATGGCGGATAATGGCATGGGCTAGATGTCTGTGCAACACTAATGAATGGGGAAGCGGGAGCGCCAGCACATAATTTCAATTCCAGAGCGCAGGGCTTGAGGTGGGCTTTTGTATCCAGACCCCGTTTCTGGGCATGCATTGTTATTGTTCGCATCTTGCTGTCACTGCAACCTCTGCCGGGTGGTATTCCACGGACAGGTCGTTTCTTGAATGTTCACCGAGGCAGATTTTGCTGCTTGATGATAAGGTCAGAATTCCTCTCGCCATGGCCCTGGTAAATGTTCCTGTCGCCAGGCGCACATGGAGTCTGCAAGCTTCAGGCGAGCGTCAAGTATAGCCTGACCCTTTTCGAGGGCAACTCGTGTTTCACACCTGATGGGGTGCCAGCAGCGAATCCCGGTATACATGGGCATTGAGCAGCTCAAGCGATGAGACTCCGGCGGGAAGTGTGGATGATAATCGCGTCCCGAAAGATCATTGTTCGGAGCGCATTCTGTGCTCCGAGTTGTTGTTGTAGCATCAAGAGGTTGTGGGAAGGTAGCAAAACCATGGGGCTCCAGTTCAGGACCAGTGGCCAACCCACAGTTCTCCGGTTTGAGGCGACGTTTCTTCCTTTTATTGCATGGAGTCCGTGGTCTCGACAGTAGGCTCGGCCTAGGCAGGAATAATACCATGCTTGACAAGATCGTAAAAGTTCTGTCAGCACCTAACTGCCTGTGTTTGGTAGTTGCTGATGATAATAAAGACTTTGCCAGCGTAAGCATAGTGCTTGTGATTCTCAATCACCAGCTAGAGAACAAGCAGGCGGCAGGCATCGCTAAAGCAAGGAAGGATTCGTATGATAAAGGTTGATGCCGACGTTTTGTCTGGGTCATAAAGCATGACTTCGCCTGGCTTCCAAGTTCGAGGTCACTTTCGCCCCTACATTGGGATTGTCTTGCGTCGATTGATAGGCTGGCTGAACTGTGTTTCCGGGTCGGGGTCTTGCATGTTGATAACGAGACGAGGTAGAACCATTGAAAATAGTGGCAGGGCCTGAGCTCGCCAATGAATGTCCCACTCATGAACTTCCCACGCAAGACGCAGTCATAGACTATATCATTATGTCAGTCGCTGTCATCATGGCTAAAACGAAATCAGGCGCTCGTACAAAGGCTGCTCCGCGGTCACCCTGGGCAATGGTGATAAACAGTTGCATCTCGTGTTGGGACACAATAAAGGGGCTGCGAACGTTAGCTTTTACTGCCCTGGTTGTCTAATATCAGTGGGTAGGAGTATGCAGATTTGGTTATCCTAGGTACTCTTTGATCCATGCAATACACAAGGCTTCACTCTCCTTGCTTAGAGCAAGAACACCCACCACTCTTTGATAATATTAGGTTCGGCAGGACCTCAATTTGTTTCCATCCCCGGGCGGGGAGGAAACCCACCATGCACTTAGGGCAACTTTTGTTCTTGATGGGTTCCTCCCCGCCAAGGCAGGTATGGACAGACACTTTAAGCTGCTGGGATAAACCATGTGCCAAACGAAGGGAAATCGAACTGTCTGGTCCATCTGAGGCCAGAGGACCTGTAGAGCATTAGTACCGAATCATCCTTGTCTGATAATAACAAGGAAAACTCACCTCTTTTGGTCGGAACCCTATTTACCTGAAATTCAGGCCAGGGATATCCAATCTTTTTTCAGGATAGGCGGAGCCGTGGAAGAGCTCATCCATCAAGAAACCACACAAGGAGCACCCAATTGGAGCAGGGGACCAGCTCCTCCCCATTCTTCCACCCATTGCAGTCGCAGCATTTTCTTTCGATTTTGAATGAGGGGGGTATTTCGAATAGCCCTCGGCTTTGTGCTCAAAGGGCTCGACGAATAAATGCGTCGGAGCGCCCTTGCGGTTGATGTCAATAGCAAGCTTCGAGTCTTGCAGCCCACGCAAGAGCCAGCCATTGTCTGAGAGCGCAGTAGCCAGTGCAGCATGAGAAGGCGACTGCCTGTATTTCTAGTCCTTTCCCTGCCCTCGACAGCTGGCGGTATACAAAGTCGGCTTTCACTGGTAAGACGATTCCTACCGAACAAGAACTGTTAGCTCTGAGTCGCAGATTGGCATCGACTAACTTACCAAAGACAACAAGCCCGAAGGCATCTAGAGCGAATACAGCAACCTTGCTTTGAGGTTGTTTGTTCTTCTCGGGCTGTACCTCTTCTTGTAGCAGGTCTTCATTCTCTTCCTCAGAATTACCTGCGAAGTGTCAGCCATTGGCTGAAGAGAGTCAACGGAAAGGTGTTGGGTTAGGTCAACTTACCTGGAGCCGGTGTGATCTTGCGGCCACTTAATGACCGTACCACTCGGCCAAAAAGGTGTCCAGACCCTAGTTGATCAGTGCGGTCAGTACATTAGCTCAAAGTAGGTTACTCCGGCTGACACTACTCGAGCAAAAGCACAAGGCCTGGCTCTGTTCAGTCAAATCGGTTTGGCGCGAACGGCGAACCGTTGTAATAACGAAGGTAGCACAGGCCAACGTTTTGGTGTATAGCTTTTGAACCCAAGCCTGGGACCCATCTGGCAGATAGAAGAACGCGATGTTCTGTCCCCGGGGCGGGGGGGCACCCGCTTGGGAGTGAGGCTCGGATAAGAGGGAAAACCTGGTAGATGGTGTCAGAATAGTCCGCTTGCAATCAATGCACTGGGGCATGTTTAGGAGGAATCAGGTACATACCTGCGAAGCCGGGGCGAAGCCGAGACGGCCTCAGATAGAAGAACGCCCCGGCTACCGCATCCCCATTATGAGGACATCAGGCCGGACCCTGGAGTGAGGCTCCGATAGGATGGGACGTCTAACATATTAGATCAGTCTCAATACTGGTATCGAGTAAGAAAGGGGCATGTCGGCTCGAATCATACCTGTAAAGAAAAGACACACCCGGGCCGGCTTCTGGCAGATAGAAGAACGCCGTCTTCTATCGCCGGCGGCGACAAGCACCTCCGAGGATATGTGTCTGTGACACTTGGAGCAGTGTAGTGGTTTGGATGGGTCTTGTCCTGGGAAATCGTTGGAGACGAAATAAGTAAAAGCGCGCATGAAGCATGAGGGTGCGCCGGGGTGGATGCGCGCTATCCGAACACCCTTCTCATTGCGCAGTATGTCTCGCCACAGCAAGAATGTAGCCAAGGCCGCAGCCATCTCGACTGAGGCAGAGAGGGGTCGGACCCGAGCTTCATAAGCATATTCATTGTGGGCGTTTTGGCTCCTTTGATGGAAGCTGAAATCCATAAGATGGCGGCAGGGGATAGATTGCAGGTGTTCGAATAGCCTGAGAACGAAAAAGGTGGAGGATATCGAGACCCGCTGCGACACTTCAGACATTTCATTGGGTTGGTACGCAATACGCGAGGACACTTTGCCCTCACCTCTGTTACTGGGCCAAGCCCTGTACGGGACGGGGTCGTTGTATTCGCCATTAGGTTTTACCGTACTGACCGATATGCCTGGGCAATCATGTCAACCATCAATAGACATTGAGCCGTGGTGCATAAGACTTACCAGCTCCGTGGTTGACCAAAGCTTCCAAATCATCCGACAATCCGGCGGAGAACTTCTTTTTTATTTTGTTTTTATTTTTTTTGAGCTGTGTGGTTTTGTCGTTGAGACAAGCAACAAGCCAGTGTAGCATGCCGAAGGTCGCCAGCACGCTACACCACATAATCTAGAACCATGTCAGCAGCAACACTTTGTCCACGCTTGGAATGACAATACCTTAGTACTGCTTGAGGTAGGTCGCTAAAGCATGACCAGATCGAGGACGAGATGCAGCAGGATGAAAATGGCCACCGCAGGCATGGGGAAGAGAGTGAAGATCCGCAACAAGAAGAGGCACAGCCCGAGAAGAACAAACAACCCCAAAGCAACAAAAGCAAGAAAAAGAAAAGGAGGGGAGGGCGGGGTGCGGGCCCCGAAACGGAAACTCGAATGACCAGATTTCCGAAATCAAGACTGTTGTCTGATCTGCTGAATCCAGTAACCACTTTCATGATAGTTGGCGTTGAAATGATCATCCGAAGGATGATCGAAAGTAGGGAGGAACGCCATTGCATCCGTAATGTAAGAGGGGGCAGCCCTTGACGAATGGTCAAAGGTCGCATTACCAACGCTGATGACCAGATTTCCGAAAGACTGCTGTCCGATCTGTTAAATCCAGTAACCACTTTCATGGTAGTTGCCGCTCAAATGATTATCTGAGGAATGATCAAAAGTGGGGAGGGACGCCATGGCGTCCGTGAAGTAAGAGGGGGCAACAGCCCCGATGACCAAGTTGCCAAAATCAAGACTGCTGTCCGACCTGTCGAATCCAGCCACCACTTTTATGGTAGTTGGGGCGAAAATGATCATCTGAGTGATGATCAAGTGCAGGGAGGGACGCCATGGCGTCCGTGAAGTAAGAGGGGGCAACAGCCCCGATGACAAAGTTGCCAAAATCAAGACTGCTGTCCGATTTATTGAATCCAGTAACCACTTTCATTGCACTGACGAAACCCGGATTGACCAGGAGACGTCGAGAGAGCCCCCCGACAGGACGATCCATTGCGGGGTGGTCGCCGGGGAGTGATCGACGTCGAGATGAGACGTCTAAGTCGCGGAGAGCGTCAATGTACGAGGTATATCGAAATCTTGGAATCGTCAGTAAGAATGCTTTTGAAGCAGAAGGACATGGTAGCCAGGGGTATTGGCGAAGAGCATGCGTGTATACATACTAATAGTATTCTAAAGTTTGCGGGCATAGTGCACCTTGGAGAGGAAGAGATCTGGTCAGCAGTCATGGAACCTTGTAGGGCAGAGACAGATATCCTCACCGGCGTTTCTGTGTAGTACCGTAGTCAAGACCAATTATTATTGTTATTCTGGCAACAGTGCCAGCAAGAGCTGGTGCGTATGGTAGAGAGACCTGGTGAGGAGACCAAACACGTTAACATCAGCCTCTTCCAAGAATGGGATAGGTGCTCTCTTACCTGCGACTGCAGTGGTGCCGAAATCCAGATCGACAGTAATTGTTTCGGCGGCTGGAGCAGCCATCGCCAGTGTTAGTGTAGTAGATTCCCGGATCTGATGAGCAGGATACGGTTAATATCAGTTGTCTTGCGGCAGAGGGCAGAGTTCTCACATGTCGTTCCGAAATCGAAGCTGACTCTCGTTTGGTCGGTAGGGATGGCCACAGCGTGTATACTTTGTGTATATACGCTAGAGAAAAAGGCATGTGCGATTAGCAGCTGTGCTATGAGGATCTGAGCTCATCATACCTGAGAATGTGGTCCCGTAGCCAAGTCCGACGTATGATTCGGACGGCCCTTTGGACATTCTGATGTTTTGGTTGTGTTCTATAGCAGAGAAGAAGAGACGGTTAGCAAAAGTCACCTCGAGAACAGAACGCTGGAGAGGCAAGGAGATTTTCCTTATTAATAAGCGATTAATATAACAGTCATCTTGCTTGCACTTATTGCCGGCTCCGTATTCCTGGGACAAGGAGCACGAAGCCGAGTTGTTTCGTGGGACAGAGCCCATCTGCGTGGACTGAGAGAGCAGCCAGACGAGGCGGCTGACCATCACGACAGGTATTGTATCGTATGGCATCATCATCGAGCGTGGTGTGGCTGATAAACGCCAGTGAGAGTCCTATCGGACGAGGTAAACCCTGTGGTTAATCTGTTGTGGTGCTTAATATTAGCATTGGAAGACGTCTCTCGACTCATCGGAAACCGAGGGGAGCTGGGTGCACACACAGAACAGGTATAACACGCTGATAAGATTAATGTGTTATAGCTGGACCAAGCAAGGCTGTAATAAGAAGAGAAGAAAAGGGGGTGCCGGCGGCTAATACAGAAACGAGACTGTGGCATACACCTGTAAACGTATGCCACAGGATGCACTTGAGCCTGCGAAAGGACGAGAGCACAGGAAGGAAGAGAAGAAGAAGTCAACCAGACGGAAAAAGGTCAAGTCCTTTATAATCGAGGGTGAGGGGACTTCGAAGGCTGGAAAAATTGCAAAATCAATTCCCTGATCGAGGTGCAGAAACTCCGTTTGTGCAACAAGGGCTGGGACTGGCTTAAGCTATGACTGTCTGTGGGTCAAAAAGGACTGTCATTCATGGCTGCATGAGTATGTACAGGTTGGCTGGGTTTCAAGGACAATAGAGACACAGGCTACGTAAGATTTGGCTCAAAATGAGCCAGTTCGCCTGCAGACGAAGGGCAAATTCCATTCAAATGGCTGGCAAAGAGCGATGTCAGCCAGGATCTTCCATATTCGGGCCCTACTCCAAGTTCAATAAACAGATTCAATCCAGACACTTCAAAGAATACTCTTCCAAAACAGCTGGTCCCAAATCCTGGCTGTGGTGTTGAGCTCAGTGTTGTACTGGTCCGTGCGTTTGTTCTTGTGCGGGGCGGGCAGTGAAGCCAGCCAAACAAATCCTCCTGCACCGGCCTCGGAGACGGATATGCGCAGCGCGGGTAGGAGTCAGTCGAGTCATTTCTTTCCTTCTCGAGATGAAAAAAAGTCGCTGCTCCATGGCGTCATGAGGTGGTTCCGTTCTGATTCTTGCGCTTCTGCTCTTCGTACTGAGCAGTGTAGTACCCAGCGTAATACCACGCCATCATTAGATTCTTCAATCCCTCATCCTGACCTAAGAAAAACTCAGCAACTCGCTTGCAAACGGGCAAAGCCCAGCCTACCTTGCGGGAACCCGGGAGGCGGCATGCCACACGCTTGAGGAGCAGTCCAGGCCGCCGTACTTCCGTCTTTCGATGGTCGATCAACTCGTTGCGTAGAGCCGTTTGCCGTCGCCGCCTACACCAGGTTAGACTCGTTATTCAAGTTTGAGAAGCGTCCAGGAAGTGCATGGATGCATACCTCAGGTACATGCACAGCCGTCGCCGGTTCCGCGTCAGCCATCTCGTCGTCCTTCTCGGCATCAACCCGCGTCCACGACCCGGCGCCCCCAATCGCAGCCTCAGCCTCAGCCTCAGCCTGCGCCGCGGCTTCCGCTTCCCTCAGGACATCCTCGACGTTTTCGCCCTTGGCGTGGATGCTATGATAGAGCTGGACATCAGTCAGCGAGAGAAAGTCACGTGCCAGGAGTACGGAGCCAGCAGCCTTACCCTGTATTCCTCAACAGCCTCATCCCAGCTCCGAACGAGCGCGGAATCATCCCAAATCTCTTCCTGCGTCAGCCCCTGGCCAGAACCCTTATTCTTCCCCATGGCATCCACAGATATCGATCAAGTAGACTCTGTATTGTAAAGCTGTTGATCTGGGTTCGGTCACGCGCTGGCGGCCGAAGGACGGAAGGCGGAAGATTCCTCACCGCTTGACGATTCTGCAGACCAAAAATAATTTTCAGCAAAAAAAGTTCCCGCTCTCCAGATTCATTCATCCCATCTGCATATTCAAAATGGCGCCTGATAAAAAGGATAAGAAGCGCAAGGGTATGTTTGTAATCTCTGTTATTCGATCGCCTGCAATGATTGACAAGTTTTAGCCGCTGCCGCCGCCGCTACCGTCGATTCTCCCGCGAAGAAAACGAAAAAGGTCGAAGCCAAAGCCGCTGCCGCTGCCGCTGAGCCCGCGAAAGAATCGCCCAAGCCAATCTTGAAGAAGAACAAGGCCAATGGCGCCGCCGCTGAAGCCAAGTCTGCCTCAAAACCCAAGGCCAACGGCGATGCCCCTCGATCGATCAAGCCCCGCAAGCGCGCTGCCGATTTCCTGAGCGACGACGAGAGCGAAGCTGAGGTTGAGGCTCCCAAGAAGAAGTCAGAGAAGGAGACCAAGAGCAAGCCGACCACCAAGAAATCCAAGCAGGAGGACGGTACCGCTGCCCCGGTAAAGGAGAAGGCTGCCAAGAAGGCGAAGAAGCTCGAGATCGTGCCTAGTGATTCTGAGGATGAGGGTATCTCATTGAACGCTGCGGAGAGCGACGATGAGGAGGATGACCAGACTACCGCACTTATCCGGGGCTTCGAGAGCAGTGGTGACGAGGACGAGTCCGCCGATGAGGCCGTCGACCCCGACGCTCCGGTCCCTAAGATTCCCGACTCGAAGAAGGCCAAGCGGAAGATTCTCAAGCTGCAGAAGCAAAACAAGTCAGAGGCGCCGGAACAGCCTGGAGCTGTCTACGTTGGGTAAGTCATCCGTGTCCTCCTCGCACACAGTGTCTAATTACTGTAGCCGCATCCCCCACGGTTTCTACGAACATCAAATGCGCTCGTACTTTGCCCAATTCGGCGAGATCACACGCCTCCGTCTTTCCCGCAACCGCATCACCGGCCGCTCAAAGCACTACGCCTTCATCGAGTTCGCCTCCGAGTCCGTCGCCAAGATCGTCGCCGGAACCATGGATAACTACCTGATGTACGGCCACATCCTCAAGGTCAAGTTCATCCCATCCGAGCAGCTACACCCAGAGCTGTGGAAGGGCGCGAACCGACGCTTCAAGCGCACGCCGTGGAACAAGATCGAGCAGAAGCGCCTGAATAAGGGCAAGAGCCGCGAGAACTGGACCAAGAGCATCGAGCAGGAACAGAAGAGGAGACTTGCCAAGGCGGAGAAACTCAAGGAGCTCGGATATGAGATTGAGTTGCCGCAGTTGAAGAGCGTTGACGAGGTTCCTGTGCAGGAGAAGGTCATTGAGGGTGAGGAGAAGAAGGCTGTTGAGGGTGGAGAGGAGACGAAGGCTATCGAGGAGCCGGCTGCTGCTCCTGTGGAGGCTGAGAAGGCCGAGGATACCCCAAAGAAAGCTAAGAAGGCAAAGAAGGAGAATAAGACAGTAGAGGCTGCTGTTGAGTCGCCGAAGGTGGAGAAGGCTGCTGCGTCGCCTGCGACCAAACCGAAGAAGAAGTCGAAGAAGGCCGGCAAGGCATAGAGTGTTTATTATTTGTATGTATGGCAAAATTCCAGGGTTAATTCATCGGAGTCCGGTTCCTATCACAATTCGCCAAAACATGTAAATTCATTTCTTAGACTCTGCTCTGCTCCATTGCTCGGTCATTCTAATCTACTTCCTCGACCAAAAGTGTCCCATGCAACGAAAATCCCACATCTCCCGCCGTCATCAACCTGGGACTATCCGACGATGAGGAGAAGTGAGGGGAAATATATACTTCACCTCGGCTCGAACACTCAACTAAACACAACAGTCGAATTCAAATACTAGAAACACACAGCCGCCAACTCATCAACCACAAACATCCCAACTAGGGTTACTAGGATCTATAAACAAAAGCCGATACCCACAATGCGCGCTGCCCGCTTCCACGCCGCAAAAGACATCCGCGTCGAAGAGATCCCCGCACCAGAACCGGGCGACTGCGACGACAAAGTCCTCGTCGAGGTCGAATGGTGTGGGATATGCGGGAGTGATTTGGGCGAGTATCTTTCCGGTACGTACTTTACTCTTCCCTAATTGTCTCCTTGCAAAGCTATTTGCCCGACGACAGAGGCATACATGAATGAATACATCAAGAGCTAACGAAACAACCAGGCCCGTACACAATCCCCTCCCCCAAAACAGGCCCCCACCCTCTAACAAACTGCACTCTCCCCGTAACAATAGGCCACGAGTTCACGGGCCGAATCAAGCACGTCCCCGCTTCTCTCGAGCACCTGCAGCAGACGTCAGGAAACAACATCCCGCTGCGAAAGGGCCAAGCAGTCGTCGTCGACCCGCGGTTCTTCTGTACATCTTGCAACGCCTGCGCTCGCTCTGCAACGAACTGCTGCGACAAGATTGGGTTCCTGGGGCTTTCGGGGGGTGGGGGTGGGTTGGCGGAGGTTGTTGCTGTGCAGCCCGGGCAGGTTTATGTTCTTGGATCGGGGTCAACAGACCTTGTTCGTGGTCGTGGGCGTGATGAAAATGGAGGAGTGGTGGATCTTGCCGCTGCGGCGCTGATTGAGCCGCTTGCTGTTGCATGGCACGGGTTTAGGCTCTTTCTATCGACCCAGAGTGGTTTCGATGTCGCTGCTACCACGGCCCTAATCATTGGCGCTGGGCCTGTTGGCGTGGCGATTTCATTCGTCCTTAGAGCCTGGGGAGTGACGCACGTCTTCGTATCCGAGCCATCCAAGGCGCGGAGAGAAACGCTACAAAACATGAAGGTCGTCAGTGAGATCTTCGACCCTGTCGCGGATAACTTGCGTGAGCGCTGCAGGACTGCTACACCCGACGGACTGGGCGTTGGCGTCGTCTTTGACTGCGCGGGATCCCAGGCTGGGTTTCAGGCCGGCTGTGAGAGTCTGAGGTTTCGAGGGGTGTATGTTAATCTTGCGGTGCCGCGGACGCCGGTATGCCTACTTTTTTCCCTTTACGCATACACTCCCTGTCCCTGGGGACGCAATTATTGCGTGCTGATGTTGATTCCGATGCTGGCCTGATAGGTTACGATCCCTCTCGGACCCTTCATGCAAAAGGAGCTGACCTACAAGTCATCCCTGGCGTATGACCAGGGGGACTTTTGGGAGACGGTGGATGCGTTTATGGAGGGTAGGATACCTAGTACCCTTGTCTATCGAGAACAAAACTAAACTCGGGTATACAGGGCGCTTTGCCGGTGTAGAACGCATGATAACCGGCCGCATTGCGCTGGCGGATATAGTGGAAAAGGGCTTTGAGGAGCTAGTCAGACCGAATGATCATCTTAAGATACTGGCCAGCCCTAAGAGTATTGCTCACTCAATTTGATTCTTTAGCATAGATAACCTGACTTATTCAAATGTAACACTCAAAACTGGAAAACTATCCTACTTATAATAAGCTCTCGGAATATTATCATAGTACGGCACAACCACAACTCCCTCATCCTCCGTCTGCCCAACCATCACCTCCGTAACTGGATGGATTGGCTTCCGATCAACCACCAGCTCAATGCACTTCGCCCTCCTCTCCACACCCTCCTCAACATTGACCAACCCCTCAACAGCCGCCCGAATATCCTCCACCCTCTCAACCCTAACAGCCCGATTCCCCAACCCCCCAGCAACAACATCATACCTCGTCCCCGGCGAAAGCTCACTGATGACGCGCTTAGGATTCTTCTCGCCGTACACGAGTTCCTGCCCATTCGAACTCATCCCCCAACAGTGATTATTCACAACGACGGTGATGACATCGAGCCCGAGCCGCGCGTATGTATCCAGCTCCATGAAATGGAACCCCGCGCTTCCGTCGCCGTGGAGGTTTATCACTGTGCGGTCTGGGGAAGCGACTGCAGCGCCGAGGGCATAGCCGAAGCCGTTGCCGAGGAAGCCCAGGGCGCCGGTGGATTTGAGGATTGATGAGGGGGAGCAGAGGTGGGAGGTGTCGCGGGCCCAGAGGGCGCATTCGCCGCCGTCGGTGACTAGGATTGGGTTCTTGGGGAGGTGCGTGAAGAGGGTTTGCAGGGCGTGGTAGGGGTGCATTAGGCCAGAAGGCGCTGCTGTGGGCTGCGAGGCGAAGGGAGAGGGGAAGGATTGGATGCTTATTGCTGTGTTTACCCAGTCCTTGTCTAGTTTGTCCGTTGATGGGGCCGTCGAGGAAATTTGGTTGTTAACGGCGGCAAGGAACTGCGCGACATCCGAGATAACTCCCAGGTCAACAGGTAGGGTACGTCCAATCTCCGTCCCATCGACATCAACTTGCACGAGCTTGCATTTCTCCGCTGGCGGGATGAGTGCACCGCTGCGGCCAGCGAGAAACATGCCTGTCCGAGCGCCGAGAAGAAGAACTAGGTCTGGCTGCGGTTTGCCCATCACTGGGAGTAGACCGATCTTCTCGGCGCCACCGCCGTAGGTCTTGCACTCTGTGGCTAGGGTTGAGGAGAGGGTACACTTTTGTGTGTCAAAGATGGGGATTCCGGTAGCGCCGGAGAGGGTGAGGAGATGGGATGTTGTCTGCTCGAGCCTGCTGTTAGCTAGCCCTAACTCATGGCCACTTAGGTAGAAGGGTGTGTGTGTACCTCCTTCGACTGCGCTCCACTACCAATAATTACAGCCGGTCGACTCGCAGCCTGGAGCAACTCAACGGCCTTCGTTACAGCCTCAATATGTGGTCCTGGCGCATACGACAGCGGGGACGAGATCGAGCCCCAGGAAATCAGTTTCTCATGAACGGGCGAAAACAGGACGTCGATAGGGAAGTCCAACAAAACCGGGCCTGGGATAACTGTATCAGCCAAATACCGAGCCAGCTTACACCCAGAACCCAATCATGAGAAAGCAAAGGAGCAGATGTACATACCAGGCGCTCCAGCCAACGCAGTCCTCACAGCAAGCGACACAATCCTCGGCGCATCCTCCGCGTTCGTAACGCGGTGCGCAAACTTGGTCAAAGGGCGCGAGGCAACGACCTGGTCGATGATCCCCTGTAACGAGTTATTCTCCGCGTCGCGCAGCGGCGGCGAAGAGGTGATACACAGAATCGGCGAGCGATCTGCGAGTGCGGTTGCGAGGCCGGGGATGCCGTTGGAGAAGCTATACGTAAAATTTGTCAATCAACTTTCTGTTTCAATGAAGAGGTGAGGAATTGCAGAGGAGAGAAAGGTAGGCAGATATCTCACCCACTATTCGCCGTAACGAAACAAACACCCAGTTTCCCCTTGACCTTCGCATACCCCTCCGCAGCTTGCACGGCGGCTGTCTCGTGGCGCGTGTCGATGAGACGGATCCCGACTGTTTCGCAGCCCATGAGGAAGGCGTCGAGGTGACCACCGTGCAGACCAAAGGCGACCTCAACGCCGATGTGTTTAAGGGATTGGGCGAGGAGGTCGCCGCCAGTTAGGGAGCAGGTTGTGGGATGGGTAAGGGGGAAGGACATTCTGTTTTCTTTTCTTCTTCGTTGTTCTGGATTGTTCCTGGCGCTATTAACTCATGTGTTGGAATTTCAGTGTATGACAGAGACATGGAGATTGTCGTCCGTGTTGTTATGGGTGTTGGTGATATAGTTGGATGAAGTGAGGGGATTGCCGAGGAAGCAGTGAGGGGTGCGGGGTTGAGTGGCTGTAAATGCAGTGACTAACTCGAGAAAACCGGATGATGCTGTACGACTGGGCAGTCGAGACTTGACTATGACGCAGGTAGATTCAGGTCGGATTAGTATCTCGTGGCAGGTTTCCGGTGGTGGTGCTAACTATCTTGATATCTTCATATGCTTGCACATTTGCTCTCCAAATAGATAAGGCGTATAAAATAATTCTATAGTGCTTCGACGAAAGAATTGTAGCTATCATATATCTATAAGTGCAATCATGTAATATGCATCCCTCTAAAGGAAATTTCCTTCGTTATCGTCTTTCTCAAGACAACCAACACGCATACTAAGGTCAGGCTTCGAGCATCTCAAGAACCCTAAACGGACGAACACTGGGCATTGTGAGCGAGGCTGCCCAGGAAAGCTGCAACACCGCAGACTTTATTTAGCGTCGTCGCATAAGCCAGCAAGCCATCCGGCCTAAGTACAACCACCGCTCCATTCGCAGGCGAAACACTATACGCAACATGAGCAGACTGATCCGAATCAAAGCAGGTATACCCCAGCTTTGGGATACTGAAGTACTTGTCTCCCTCGGCAACGTGTTGACCGACGATAGTCAAGAACCGGACCATACCCTCTGGGAGAGTCGTCGTCATGCTGCGTAGTTCTTCTACTGCCACGGAGAGTTTCTCTCGAGTATCGGCCGGCTGGCCGGCGAATATGAGAACAGACCATTGTCCGTGGTTTTTCGTCAACGTGAACAGCCGGGTTGGGAGACGGGAACCGGGAGCATAGACGAGTGCATCTGGGGCTCTCCAGCCGGCAGAGACCATACCAGTAGTGGGGGCCTTGTTGATGATATTCTCTTCGTAGTGAACACCAAGCCCGATACTGAATTGGATCGATTCGTCGAACAGTTTAGTGAAGAGCTCGTTTGCGTTGGCATATCGTCCCTTGTGTGTCTCCGGTATTTGGCCCGATATCGTGGCCGAAAATGCTTTATCAAGCTCGATGAGGTACTGGGCGGCCATACGGCGCTCGGTGTTGTATGTTTGGAGGACATCGCTGGTGTACCACCCTTTGATCATTCCGGCTAGCTTCCAAGAGAGGTTCACCGCGTCGTGGACGCCAGTGTTCATTCCTTGCGCGGCTCCGGAGGAGTGCGTGTGGCACGCGTCGCCTGCGAGGATGATTCTGTCGTCGCTGATGAAGGTATCGGCCACAGATTGCTTGATACTGTACTGGACTTAGCATGGACTCGCCAAGTAAGAGAAAGCGACTAACCTGTACAACGTCCACCAGTCGACAGACTCAAACTCCAAGGAAAATGGTTCCATCGCCTTAACAGCCTCTCGCTTTGCGTCTTCTTCCGTGAGTCGTTCTCCGTACTTCGCCAACATTTGCTTCGTCATGGCGAACCCGATGCGCTTGACACCATGGTCCAGTTGAACCCAGAGCACGTTACCATGACTCTTAGACTCAATTGAAGCGAATCCTAGATCGGAGTCAGGCATGTTGGTCTTGAAGCGGCCGTCGATTCGGATCCACTTGTACTCGGTCTGTTCACCTTCCGAGGTAATCCCGGCCAGCTGTCGGACCAGGCTGTGGCCGCCATCTGCGCCGACGATGTATTTACTAAGCTGTGTTAGTCATTGTTTGATCAGAGCATGCAATTCTCTCACCTCTTGACAGTCACAGCCTCGTCCGTCTCGAGGTTTCGAATATGAGATGTCACTTTGTAGTCATCCTCACTGGCGGGGTCCACCGCGAATGATTCTAGTTTCCAACCAATATATGGCTCGCCTCCTAGCCTCTTGTAGGCGTCTCGAAAGACACCCTCCGAGTACTTCTGGCGTATATTCAGACAATAGTCCAAATAAGTGCCGGACATGTGTTGAAACATGGTATGCCATCCACGAGGGGTGACGCGCTCTCCGTCCTTGTATGTCACGCTGTTTCGGCCAATGAATCCAATCTGGTTCATATCGTCCAACAGATCAAGCTGGTCCAGCATTTCGAGAGTGCGAGGGTATAGGCTTGTCGCTCGCCCATACATGGCTTGTTGGTCTTTATCATGTTGCTCTGTGAAGGAATGGTTAGTTACAAACTAAAGGCATGGATAGTTATACGTACCAACCACAAGAGCCTCCACGCCTTGTCTTGCTAGCCCATGCGCAACCAACAGACCAACCGGTCCGCCTCCAGAAACAAGAACATCGGTTTTGATTTGCTGAGACATTTTTATGCGAAGGTATTGTCGTCACAGAACGATATCAGGTTTGATGATGGTCTGAACCTGAAGCCATCGGCGCGGCTTTTATACTTCGTCTCACGGTTAACCCGGCATATCAACTCCTTTCGATCAAGCTTTGTAAACTCTGAAGAGGGCGATCAGCTAGAAGGCCATGCCAACCGATTGGATCTATAAGGGGATGTTTACCCACTGCATCAGCCTTCTCAGACAGAAGAGAGGTTATTATACCGTCACGGTTCGTATCGGACATGTTGTAATGGGCTTGAAGAGCGTTTGAGAAGTGTGTATCAGGTTGTATCGGAATGTAACGGTATGTGGGTCCCATATCTTGAGTGCGTGCCCTGCACAAGGATCGCCGCTGGATACGTGCCGTGGGACGCTTACCATGGTGGCATTGCTTGTCGAGTCAACATGCGTTAAGATACGCACCTCTGCGCCATATTCTGGATGGTTGGGAATGTCAATATCCGACATCAAACCAAGACAAATCAAGTGGGATATTGTCCAAGTAAAGGTCGTCAAGGAAATCTTCTGGGTATAGCGCATCATCTATCCCATCCCCAGTAGCAACATTTGGGACACTGCCCTTCTGCACTCCAGCAGTCGGCTGAGGCTCGTGGCTTCGGTCTATTTTTCTTAGCCGTATACAGTACACTTATGAGACGCCCCCTACCGGTTTGCAGTTTCAGGCACTTAGATCGGGTGGCAATTAGCCCATTGGCACATTGTTCCGCCACAACGCTGTATGTTTTTAGAAAGTCCAGAGCAGAGCTGCAGTTGTCCCAGGCGAGATCTAAAGCTTCGCGTGTCACGATGTTCACGAGGTCGCTATCGAACTCGGTCAGGATAAGCACCAGTCCTGCGGTAAATACGTCTGGAGAGAATTAGACGATGATATTTCAGGGCTTGGAGTGTTCGTACAGAAGACGCTATAGAACCAAACGCTAGCCAAGTCGGTGTTGCACGTTTGATTCACCAAAGCTATCAGGTCAACGGACGCCTGGGCACATAATACCGAGCAGTTCTGCGTGAAGTTTGAGTAGATGCCACTATCACTTGCCTTTGCGTTTCGTATGTGGCCAAGTGACTGTGAAAGAACAGGCCGGTACGCTAGGAGCCTGAGGAGCAAGAATCTTCACGAAAATTAGCAGGCTCAGCCAGGGTCGTCAAGGAATTATTTACCTTGCCTTGAGCAAAAGTTTCTCCCTCAACAAAGGGTCAGGATCATTGGTTTGGCTAGCGATCTCCCAACACAATTGTCGCGGAAGACTCCGTCGGAAATCCTCAAGTTTCGAATCAATCTGGGTAATATGTTGTATCTGTTGCACTTTGTCGATCTTCTTCTGAGCAGCTAGGTCGTCCGCCACATCATCATATAGTGTATTGTTTATTTCTCGCAACAATTCGTGCAGCCTGAGGGTAGCAACGAACCATTCTACACGGGAGAAGGAGTCTGGGGGCTGCGAGCCTTCTGTCGTGTTCCCAGACAAATGACAGTCGTCCACTGCATTAGGAAGAGGAACAGAGAGGCTTGAGGATGTCATCGGCGGACGACCAAGCATTGAGCTGATAGCTCTATATTCCGTTAGCAAGGCGCTTGAAATAACAGATCTCAGACTTACAAGTCTAACATTCGGCACCCGTGCCATATTCGCCGTCTCATTTGCTTCTGGGCGAAGGATCTATGCTCATCGCCCCGTAGCGAATGCAAGCCAACACCTTGCGCTAACCGACAGGCGGTTCCAATTGCATGCCAACAACGGTTAGGAGTTTGTGATCCTTGTAGGTAGTGAGCCGTTAGCAAGAGAACTTGCACCAGCGCCAGATCGCCACGCTCAAGATACTCTACATCAAGAGCCCGTTTGCATCGATGAAAGAAAGCTTCAGATGTCGTCTCTCGCTCAGCTTGGACAAGATCGGAGAATTGGCATCCCATAGCGAAGACAATATTCAATCCGTAGTAGAAAGTCGTGGTGGAAACTCCAAGATCCCCAAGGCCTAAACCTGCGTTCAGATATGGGTTTGTAGAAACGTCTACTTGGCTTCCATTCGAAGTCCAAACCAAGGTATAACACGAGAGAAAGGCCTCTTTGTGGATAAATGGGTAAAGAGAGTGGATTCTGGAAAAGTAGCAGTCGACCAGATGATCCGCTAAAGCGCGAGGGGGTAGCTGATCCCTAGGGATCTTGAAACATTGGGCGACCCCTGCCGTGTTGGCTCCCCGATAAGAACCAAAAGCAGTACTATTAAAGGGTGGGTGAGGGAGCCCTGGGGCGGGTGTGCCGGACTTTAGAGTTTCCTGTAGCCTCTTGATGAATGCTACAGCCGATGAGTCGCCAAAGAATCCTTTTACAGACTCATCGGTATCTTCAACATCACTCAGCGGGCGAGTAGCAAGGCCCATCGCTGTGACCTCTGGGCTAGCCTGATCACCAAGCTGCGTCGGCTCGTCTAACTCAGAAGCAGGTAGAGGATGCATTGCATCCATTTTGTTGTCTATTTGAGAGCTTGGGTGGCTATCACATCATGAATATCAAGCATCGTCCCGAGTCCGATTACGTACCTAGAGACTCCTTCATTGCTGTCTTCGGCGTAGACACACTTCTCTCGGCGACGGCGGCAAGTCCCACAATGAGGACGGATTCCATCGCAACGTATTTTGTGATTTCGGCACGGGCTGCAAGCGACATTGACTCTCCTCCGCTTGGTTCCCTGCTTGATTTGGAAGGGTACCCCGGGGTGAAAATGGGGCGGGATGCCCGACGACATTGGTAGCTCGTGGCAGTCGGTAAATATATTTTAAGAGTACACTCGTCCTCCAGTCTTAGACTGGCCACCATTAGAATTGAATCATGATGATAGAAATCGGCCTCTCGCAGTCATATAATAGAGCCCAATGAGTCGCGTAGCTTTATTAATTCAAGTACATCATCATTCGCCGTGAGCATGCAGGATGATGGTGATGGTGACGGTGGTTGTTGTAGAGACAATCTCAACCAATAAGCGAAAGCCCACCTTCGACACTGCGCTACCCCGAATCAGTCCTAGCCTTATCACCTGACCACAAGCTCCAAAAAAAAAACCTAGAAATTTCACGAAATCCTCTTCCCTTTTCCTTCTTCAACTCCTCGCTCAAAGAATCGCATTCAAAGCTCACACACAGAGGACCTTTGGGATCCTCTTTCTTCCTCCCTCGGGAGCGAAGAGCTCGCTTTGGGAGAAAGTCCCCGGACACCCTGTCCCTCTCTTTCATTTGAAAGAAGGGCTTCAGGCAATGCGGAAACGCGCCGCCATAGAAGCAATTTGAGAGCGGCTTACTGCCCTAATCCCTCCCGGTTCCGAGTCTATACCCGACGCCTCCTTGAGGTGGAAACAATGGTGTTATAGCTTGGTTTCGGAGGGGGGTTTTATTGGGTTGCCATTCGTCGTGTTTGGATAGTCATGCGATTGCTCAGTTTGGCCTTTCGGGGCTGCACCGGGTAACTCAATGGGGCTCATTCTTGAGGCGAGGAGTTCATTCGCACTTTTTCGAGTCTGTAGCTTATGGAAAGCGGTGATGGTGTCCTTGGTTTGATTTGATCGAGGTGCTGTTACAGATGCTCTGTCGAAGGGGCCGGACTCTCAGGTGCACTCATTCCCTTCTTTTTTCTTTCCTTTCATCTTCCGTATGTCGAGTACTGCGGTGGTTCGCGTGATGATATACCAATCATAGAGTCAAGCCCTGAGCCTCCTCGACCACGGTCTGGAGTTGTTGACGATAAACGATTGTTTCTTATCTGACGAACATATACATATATACCTTTGCATCATTATCGTTAGAAATTTTCATCTATACTACAATGCAATGCCATCAAATCAACTCCTAAAACCTCACATGACCATAATTATTGAGCCTTCTTCGCCGTAGCAGGAACGGCCTGAGCCCTCCCCCTCGCTTGCAAAACCATTCCCGTGAGAATTTCCGCAATCACTGTAACGGCTGTTGCGCACACGCTGTTCCAGACCTGGACGCTCACCGAGCCCTGGGGAGCACGCGGAAACGACAGTACCCATTCCACATAGTAGGGGAACCAGCCATTGGGAAGCACAAACACAGGTGTCTTGGAGTACCGAAACTGGATGAAGATCTTGAGGCCATTCGTGCTGAGCCACCGGACGATCTTGATGAACCAATCGAAGGAGGTTTTTTGCGAGGAGAGTTTGCTGTCTAGACACACGATGATTGTTAGTCATATCTTTCCTTGAGCCATAGTTCGATCCTCGACGATAATCCCAATAAACGGGCTGCAGACTCAAGGGAAACATACTCAGAGCCTCATAATCGCTCATCGTCTTGTCATGCTTCCGGCGCAGCTTCGCCCACTTGGCGAATTCGTCCTGCGAGCTTGTATTGTTCATCTCACGCTTGAGCTGAACGACTTCACGCTTCAACTTGCTCTGTTCTTGCGCATCTCGGTATAGCGATGTCGGGAGTTTGAGGTAGAGGAGCCATATCTAGGTAGGATTGTTAGAAAGGGCGTGCGGGCAGGCATGAGCCCGGAGGGCGAGGGGGAAACGTACCAGGTTGTCAATGGTCGCTGCGCCAATGGTGTTCACTAGGAAAATTGCGACATGGAGAATAAATATCGTCCAGATGAGAGGAATCATGATTGCGAGGTGGTGAGTAGTCGGATGATTGGGATATATCGACTCGGCGGATTTGTGGGAGATGAAGCGAAAGTAAACGCTTCAGCAGTAGGTGTCCAGTATTGGCTTCCGCTTTGACTCCAAAATATCAGATGGGCCTTAGCAGCCAGAACCGCTGTTGGTAACAAATAATACCTTCAAGCAAGTCAAAACCTGATGTGAAGGGCGAACGTGAGAACGAAGCAAATGACGTTGTCACACAGCTCGCCAACCAGCAAATCGTCCCGAGTCGGCGGGCGGCGTTTCTACCTCCGGGGCGGGGAGCTCATCACCCAACACCAGCCATGCTCCAAGATCGAGACCCTCAATGACATCCCCATGTCCACCACAAACCGACGCCTATCGAGACCTATCGCGCATTTTCAGGGATAGGAATGGCCGCGTGCTGGAATTCGAGGTCCTCCCGCCGGCGTTTGGGCCCTTCCTCGAGGACGACTGCTCGATCGGGGTGACGAAGAAATACCTCGTTCAGGCGTTTGTGACTGCGCGGAAGGTTTTTTTCGATGGATTAAAGGATTCTGGGTATACTGGATCTTCGTCATTGCCAGATTTGGCTGCACAGAAGGCTGTCAGCGATGGGTTGGATCAGACGATCGCGATCGCCTCGGAGGTTATCATACTCTTCGACTGCGAGCATTTGACGGCTTGTAACTGGAGGAAGAGACGATTGACGGCACTGGCCGACTTAGACTTGGAGAAATTCGCCCAAGCGCTCGACACTGAACTCTCGCTGATGACCACGTACCTCTGCTCCCCGCTGCACCGACACACCAAGTCGCCAACCCTTTGGCAACACCGCCGCTGGATCCAGACACACCTCATGCACCTCCGAAAACCAGATTTCCAAACCGCACAAGACCTACTTGAGGCCGAACTGTCTGCTGCTCTACGCGCCGGGGAACGCCATCCTCGGAACTACTACGCATTCAGCTACCTGCGACAGATCCACCGTGTACTCTCGGGTGCTGGCGGCGACGAAGCACAGGCCTGGAGCACGCGATTAGCGCAGGCTATAATGCCGTCCATGCTGAACTGGTGCCTTGCCAACCCGACTGATATATCCGGTCTGATGTTCCTGCTATATCTACTAGACGCCGTCTCAGACGCGGTTCTTCAGCTGGATATCATTAGCAAGGTGGCGCGGTTCGCGCTGGATATTGGATGGGAAGGGGAGAGTCTCTGGACGTTCGTGGATCTGACTGTCCGAAGGTTCCAGGTTGTTGCTTCTGTCGACGGCCTGCAGACATATCCGTGGGACATCCTCCTCGTTTCCGGCTCGTCCGATCAGCATAGCCACGCCAGTCATAAGGCGGCCAGTCCATACTGGAAAACATGGCTCGAAAGAGCTCAAACCCACTGGGGCGCATACCCAACTGAACACTAACAATATACCATCAACTTAACCGAATCATAGCCAAACTTCCCAAAGCTCCATGCCCTTTTAAAGTCAGGTAGACGTCGTCCAGCCGCCACGCAAAGCTATGAAATAGAAGAAGAAAATAAAACACTCTATCAAACCAAACGCTTCAGATCTTCATTAAACGCCTCGCTGACAAATCAAGCGTAGCTATCGTTGCGCGTATCCTCGGGAACTCTAAGCCCATTCATTCCCTCTCAACCAGTTATTGTATGTGCTGCCCGTCGATCAAGCACCGCACAGCTACCTCCAGTAAACAAATGCACCCCAAGCCTATCTCACTCGCGACTCCTAAATCCCCGTCGCGAATTCACCGCCCGATTAACCTAGGACGGAAAGAATCCAGCTATATATAACGTTGTCGCAGCGAAGGTGATCACGTATGACTCGTTGGGTATATCCAAAATGAGGGGTGTAGGAAAGTCGAAATCAAGCGGTCAAGGCAGAGAGGCGTTTGGGGTGTACACCCCATGGAAGTATATATAGCGTTGTCATCGACGGAATTAAACGAGTTATCACTTTTTCTTCCCTCCCCCGGCTGGTTCGGTGGCTTTCTTCGCGTCGGCTTTAAAATAACACCAGTTAGTCACAGCGTCGAGACGATAACTTAATCTTGAAAAAAACAAACAAAGAGAAGCAAAACAAAGTCTGTCTCAAGGCGCAAACCAGGTCTTCGTTCGCAAAGAAAGGGAAATTGAGTCACAGCAAAGAAAGGAAACTTCACGCCCGCTGCCTGGCTGGCCAGCTGGCGGGAAGCCCTTCCAGTAAACTCACCCTTGGCCTGCTTCTCGCGCATCTTCGCAGCGTCATCTTCCTTCTTGCGCTGGAATGCCGTCCCGGACAGCGTATTGGCTGATTTCTATAGCGGAGAAGACGGTGGTTAGCAACTGACTCTCTCTTCAAAGGCGACAGGGGATAGAGGCTTAGGCAAAAGGGGGGGGGGCGTTGTTCTTACTTCGCCAGAAGCCTTCTTGCGCTGCTTCTCGCGATCTCGATCTCGTTGGTTTCCACGAGTCATTTTCGATTATCGTTCAGCAGTTCTTCTTGGGGGCGCCGAGGATATATGCGGGATGATGGGCCGCGGCTGATGGGATGGATTTTGAGGGGCTGAGCGGCAATGCGCAGGTTTTTGCGTGGATTTGATTGGATACAGTTTTTGTATGGATGTATATAGCCCACCTACGCTAGTATACTAGCTTGATATACTTTGCTGGTGCTAGCTTCTGTATGGACTAATTCCATGCCTCTGTGGGACTAGCCTCTAGCATTTATCTAGGTACTTTTCATCGGAAGGGACAGTGAACCAGTTTTTGTATTAATCCAGGAACAGGCACAGTTCCCTAATCAAAGTCCTGTTCGCGTGAAGCATACATATCAACAAACACCAAAACTATATGATATCTATGCTTTCACTCAGAGAACAGTCCAATCATCATATCCAGTCAAGCCCTTCTCCTGCTTCTCCTCGAAATCCAAAAGCTTCTGTGTAGCCGCCTCGTCGCCGCACCATTCACACAGCATATGGAATGATTGCAAGGTGTCATCGTGGTATGGCCCTAGGATCTTCTCCTCTTTGTGAGTAACGTACGTCATGAGCTGGATAGCCTCCGAGTCCCTTCCACATTGTCTATGTGTGATTGCGATGAAGTAGATGCATCTTAGTGTGAATGGATGGTCCTGTCCGAGGGCTTCAATGCTGCCGGTCAACGCCTCATTTTCCAGTTTCTCAACCTTCTCTTTGTCGCCCTTCGCTCGATAAATATCGGCGAGACCCAGTTTCCTCTCAAGGGTATTGTACCGAGGGGCACTTCCCTCCATTTCTTCTATCATCTGCAGGTACAACATCTCGGCCTTCTCCAGTTCTCCTCGATCCAAGTATATGTTTGCCAGGATAGATTTTCTCGTCCGAGTCTCTGGATGCTGCGAGCCCAGAGCATCTTCCGATAGTTTAAGTACTCGGAGGGCAAGGTCTTCGGCTGCTTCTAGCTTGCCTTGGGCTTTGTAGGCCTGCGAAAGAATGCTAGCACTGGCTATGGTGTCCTTATGGCCAGGGCCCAATTTCTTATTCCTCCAAGCTAGCGCTCGTTGTGTTAGATCGGTAGCCTCTTCCACTCTCTCTTGATCTAGGTATAGTGAGCCCAAGCCCGCCATGCAAGTTATCGTGTCTTCATCGTCCTCACCAAACTCCGTCTTCGACGTTTCAAAGGCTTCAGACCGTAAATGCTGAGCCTCTTCGAAACGCCCTTGTGACTCGTATGTTGACGCAAGATTCGCCATGCTGGTTAGCGTAAGACGATCACGAGACCCGAGAGTCTTCCTTCTTGCTTCAAAAACGTATGAGTCCATTTTTTCGGCTTCGGACCATCTCGCTTGGTCATGGTATGTTGCAGCCAAACCAGCGATGCTTTCCAGTGTCTCCGGGTGTTCGGGGCCAAACTCTTGCTTTTTCTCTTCGACAATCAAGGTATCTAATTTCTCGGCTTCCTGGTACTGCCCTTGAGACCAAAGATAGAAAGCAATGCCTTCCTGGAGATGTATGCGTCGCCTTCGAGCTTCATTTGTCAGGTCCGAAATGAGGGCCAGAACAGAGCGAGCATGTGGAAGGTAACTCGAACACATTGCCCAGTTTTCAAAGGTTGCATCGGGATAAACATCAGCAAGAAGTTCCATTGCTTGGATGGACTTTTGTTTAAAATGACCCTCGATCATCAACCATTTCCGCAGGACCAGCTGTACAAGTCGATGGACAGAAAAGTTCCCCTTTCCATCAGTGGCAACAATGAGAGAGAATGCTTTCAGAGTACCAAGGGCTTTTGCTAGTTCAATTGGCCGCTTCACCTTGTACTGGACCAAGCTTTTGGGGATCTTATTTCGATCGAGAAAAGCGATAAGACTGAGAATGTCGACGGCTTTTGGGTCTCGCTCCTTTATTTGATCAATAGAGACTATGAACGTCGTGGCCACCGCGTTTGGGACCCGCGTGTCTCTTCCAAGGGTCTCGAACGGTTCGCTTAGAAGCTCCATCCTGGTCTCATCGCTATCGTTGTAAAGCTCAATGTATTCCCTGATGCTCATCGAATTTTCTTGCATGAATGCAGCGGCTTGTACGATAGCCAAAGGTAGATGGTCCAGAAGGCCGGATAGCTCGTCCATGTCGCTCTCTTCGAGGTAATGGTCCGTCACAGTACGCTGGATGAGGCATCTTGACTCCTCGCTAGTCATGGGCTGGACCTCAATTAGAGTATTCGCCAGTCCTTTGGTGAATTTGACTCCGGCCGCCCTATTTCGCGTCGTGATGAGCGTAACCCCATGTTGAGATTCTGGGAGGAATTTCAGGATTGATTGAGTCTCGCCATCTTCCTTTCCAGTTTTACCTCCTTCGAATAGTGCTGTTTCGTCTGCATTGTCGATGATGAGTACCCAGTCACGATGCTCTTGTTCAAGCCAGTCTTTGACCCGGGAGAGTTTGTCGCATTTCTCTCCCGCATCTGGAGAGATGTGTTTGTCGAAGATTGAGGTATATCCCCCGTGAAAGCGATCAATATTGCTTGCGCTGACCCAAAACACTGACGCTTGGGATTGTGCACAGGTCTCGTGTGCGAATTCGATAGCGATTTGGGATTTTCTACAGGAATTAGAATATTCTGGAATAGGGTTGTGGAATCACTTACCCTACACCTCCAAGCCCAAAAAGCGCTATCCTAGAAGCGCTTTTTGTCCATTCTCGCAGGTAGTCAAGAATCGGTGCACGATCAACGAACCCAGAGTTCCGCGGGAATGGGATCATACCTAACAGATATTCAGCAAGAGTGTTTTAAAAAAAAAAAAGAACAAAGTCAACTCACATATCTTTTGTTCAGCGTTGGTGGCGACCAGAGCGGTTTCTGTAGAGAAAGACCCCCCGAATAAAGATACTTCGTCGCTCTCGTGCATGGCTATAGCAGCAAACCTGGTAATAAGTCCTGAAACATGTATATAACTGTCGTCCTCTTCGCTGCGGAAGCGACAGATGCTTTCATGGTCACCCGCTACGGCGACTGTCATCTCGCGTGTGTCAGGAAGGCCCAAGGTCGCCGACTTTTTCTCTACAATCTGTGGCACGATCAATTGCGTATCAGGAGATGTTCAACGTTCTATGATTGAACAGGATGGAAACTTATGTTTGTTATAAAGCAAAGGCAATGCATCTGAAAATAGAGACTCGAACAAAGACACCGCAAGTGAAACAAGTCTCATACTTGCCAAAGGTAAAACAAAAAGGGATTACATACCATTCCGAGGCTTCTCAAAGGTAAAGTCTCATAAAAATTTATATAGTGATAATCCTCTAAGAGCTTTTGGAAGTTGGCCGAGAGTTCATTCGCGTATAGGTCATTCTCCTTCAGGGCATTTAGAAACGTGTTGCTTGGAGTTCTAAGAAATGCCCGGACGGCTTTTGCAACCGTCTCGCCCATTTTGGCCATATGGCTCCCTCGATGAGGCGTACCGAAGAAAGCTATGCCATAGGTAGCTGTTCGAATGGAGTCGTAGATGACTCCAAGTTTGGCTTGGACCAGAGCCTAGTAAGATCAGAATCACGACAACTCCTACATACGCGGCATCCGTCGTACCTCTTTGACGATTATACCGCCAAGGCTATGTGCGATAAAGATAATAGGCCGAAAATGGCAATCCTATTCGTTTTGTCGGTCACCTGTGTGTGTTGCATGAGGTATGACTAATTACCTGTCTTTCCAGAAGCAGTCTGCTGAGCAAGTTTTGGGCTTGCTCTCGCACCCCTGCAGATGATGAGCGAATGCTAACGCTCGAATTATATCCGAATAGGTATATTCTGGCCTGGGGTAACTGCCTGGGGAGAAAGTCCCTCAGCCATAGCTTCCCATCCAACTCCCACGTTCTCTCCGCATGGCGTTCCTTGTTCTTGGGGTTAAGGCCATGGATGGCAATTATGCTTATCCCACATTAGCAATCACAAAAGTAAAGCCACTCAAAGTAGTATCTCACTCGATTTTGGGCTCTTTCCCTGGCGCAAGCTCGCGCAGAAACGTTCCGGATGGAGAGGAGTTGGCCAGAAAAACAAATCAGTCTGTGTCAGGGCCGCTTTGCGAATTGTACTCACCATACTTCATCTAGGTAAGAATACTGCAATATAGGCATATCGAAGCCTCGCACATCAATCAGGACATCAACTTCCAACAATTCGGCTTGAATCATTTTTGGGGTTTCGTACTTTAAGAGAAGGGTCGATTTGGGGGGCAATACAGGCGTTTGCGTCCGAACAGCTCATTGGGCTGACAACAGAAGCGCCTTGCTGCAAACACGTAGAGACTCATCTTGCACTTATTGCCCCGCAGTTGGTGATGGACCAGCAACACTTGTTGGATTGGAGACACCCTATGACCCGATCAGCATAATTCTCTGGAACTTGACTGAGAGGCCTTCTACCACACATCGCTCAGTTGATAAATCCTTGAACAAGCCATGGTAAGAGGGATAGCATCACCGGAGGCCCAATCGTGGCTTCATGGCATCCATGGGATCTTGCAGAGCCCTGCTGTGGTTAGGCCTGCAGTTAGCCAAATCCTGAAACCAATTGTGCTATAATAGGGTTGATAGCAGTCTAGCGCGGCTCTAGACTCAATAGGTCCTACTGGTCTCTTGGGACTTCTCGCTAAACTAAGCTGACAGGACCCTGAGTCGTGTTGTTAAGCGCCGATGCTCGTCTTGCGGCCTAAAATAAGCTGGCGAATCATGTTAGCGCCCGAAAACAACTTGGCATGATGGAGAGAAGAAGGAAGAAAAGTAGACGAAGTGAGGGCCAATCGTTTGCCGCTGGCAACCGACGAGTTTCAGATCGTCCGCGATCTTGTCCTCTCAACCACTGCATCTCCTTCTCCAACAGCAGGCCTGCAACAGCCTCTCTTTGCGGAGCCTTTTAATGCCTGAGAGATAAAGGTGCGACATCTCAGCGCTATGAGGGCCTTGACCAACAACAAAGGCAGCGAATGCCCTTGAAGATCCAACAACAGGGTCAGTAGCGCCCTGAAAAGGAACAACACAAGCTGCCCCGTTCGGCGCCAAATGAATGGACTTCCATTCCCAATGGCTTTTTGAACCTGTTTCAGGCCCGATTCCAGCCCATTGTGCCTATTGTCCGCCATTCTTGCCTGTTGATTCATCCCGGATTGCTCAATGACGGGCAGCTCGCGTCTCAGGTTAGATTAATAGCGCCGCCCTGGCCATGCCTTCCCTTCTCTACGCCTCTCCAAATTGGCTTCGTGGTTCTTTCTCTTCTTACACTATCTCTTCGGTCACTACTAAGTTCTGCTGCTGGTCGGCGTCTTGAGCCTCACCTTCTTTCTATTTCCTTTCAACTGTTGGCCTACAGATATCCTAGACATAAGCCAAGCGCTGCTATAGAGTCGCATCCTCCTACTTTTTGCATTTCATTCCTCAGTCTCAACAAGAACCGCCATAATGATGGCTTCACTGAAGGAGTCCCTGGCCGGACCAGGATACGTGATACTCAACGCTCTCCGTGTCATCAACATCATCGTCTTCCTCGATATGATCGCCGCGCATGTGGTCATGCTCGTCAAGATAGACCTCCTGACGAGCTTCTTCTTCTTCCAAGCAGTTTCACACGCAATAGCAATTGGAACCAGCAGTGAGTAGTTCCTGTCGACCCCTTGAGGGCATGAACTGACCCAAATAGTCTTCCTCATAGTCTCAGAACTCCCCTTTTTCCGCAACTTCTTCGATCGCAACTGGCCATCCCTCGGCGAAGATTCCGGGTTTCTTACCCTCGCGGTCATAATGCTGATACTTGGGATCGGAGCACTCGGTGATCTCAACACACCAGCTACAAGTCAAGAAGAGCTCGGCCTTACGTTCTGGAGAATTATTATCTCGGCCGGAATTCTAGCCCTAGTCGTGAGTGTGATTAATGTTGTTGCAGTAAGTTCTACCCCCTCTGCACCCTTTACCAGAACCCAACATTAACACAGCTCGCAGAACTTCGCCTTTGCAGACCGCGATATCGGCGTCAGCGCCCGCCACGTCCGCGTCTACGGCGCCGTCGCGCCCCAAAAGGTGGCCTCGCGAACATGCAGTCAGCGCTCGTTCCAGCTCAGCTATAAGCGCGAAGAGACTCTTCCCTCGTACAGCACATCGAGCCCCATCCGCCGAGTATCAACCGCAAGCATGCCGCGTCTTCCAATAAAGATCTCCCAACCACTCAATCCCATGCGCATGAACAGTAACGCTGCGTCGTCCAAGTACTCTCGAGATTCCTCCGGTGTGACAATTCCTGATCTTGCTCACCATCCGGCTCTACAGTCCGGTCATGTTTGAGCGATGAAATCGAGAAATGGCCTTGAGTCTTTTGGTCCAGCATGCGTGACACTTTGTCTTGCTGGTCATGAAGACATCAGAAATAAATTGGCGTTGGTTTGTTGGTAACATTAGCGATTTTATCTTACTTCTTATCTCGTTTTTACTGTTTATGGTTTCATGTTATCGCGCTCAGATATCCCTCTTTTATGACTGTTTCTTTCTCCCGTCCTTATCTTAATGCATGCGTGTAGCAAAAGTGAATGATTGATAATGGATATGGTTGTTAGCAGTTGTTGTCACAGAAATGCTACAATATGTCGAGTTAAACGAGATCTACTCCGACATTCAAGCCATACTTTTCCTTCCCCCTCTTACGGTACCATCAGTTGATATGCTCAACAGAAGCCGCATCAGCCTTGAACCCGGTAGCAGTTGTCTCCTTTGCCCTCTTCTGCACCTCCTCATCCTCCCGCTGAATAAACTTGAGCGGCCGCTTCGTCGATATAGCATCGTGATCACCGACGACAATAAGAGGCGGGTCGGAGCGGTAGTATTCGTCGATGTCTTCGAGGGTGCGGTTTGCTTTGGGGTTGTCAGAATACAACTGCTCAACATAGACGTAAACAGGGAAGATATGGGCTGTGTAAGGCGAAGGCCGGGAGGGAACAAACCTGTCTCAGGATAGAAGAAGTAGATAATCGGTAAGAAGACGGCGTTGAGGACGGTCCAGACGATCCAGAAGCGCCAGCCGATATTCTGGATTCCGATTGGGGTGATTTCGACAATGGCGAAGTTTGTTATCCTATCGAATCTTAGTTAGTTCTAATTCACTTTTTTTTTGTGGAGGCTTCTGGGTAAGGAGGTTGGCTGGGTGGCCGGTGGGTACCAATTCGTCGCAGTCGCAACAGCCGCTCCCTTCGTCCGCATAGGAAGCGAATTTATCTCCGTCGGATAAAGCCACGGGACACCGAGCATCCCAATGCCAAACGCGACGTGGTATAAGAAGAAGAAAGCCACCGAGGCGGTGCCGTATACTTCATTCGTTGTAGCGAAGCGCAGGAGGATTGTTATGACGAGGAAGGAGATAAACTGCCCGAAACCCGACAGGAGCATCAGGCCACGGCGTCCAAAGCGTTCGATCATTGTCACGGCGACGCAGGAAAAGATAAAGTAGGAGGTTGCGTTGCAGGCAGTTAGGAGGCGGGACATGGAGTTTGAGAGGCCGACGGAGTTTATGAGGACCGTTGGAAGATAGTAGCTCATTATATTAATGCCTTAATGGTATCAAAGATCAGCAGCTGTACTGTACCAGATATATGTGAGGATACGATGGAAATGGAGTGGGCAGACCTTGGAATTGCTGGATTGCTTGCGTGCTTGCGCCGAGGATTAGACGGCGAAGGGTCTTTGTGCCATCGGATTTGTTGCGGCGGATGAGGTCCCGCCAGCGGACAGCGTTCTCGCGTTCGTAGTTGATGCTGTATTTTATTTCGTCGTACTGGGTGGTGATGTACGGGTCATCCATGGCTTTACCTTCAATGCATGCAAGTACCTGGATGGCTTCCTCGTCGTGGCCGTGGGACAAGAGCCATCTACATATTCATTAGAGCTGGTCATTTGGTATCCAGGAATAGGATAGGTGACATACCTTGGAGACTCAGGGAGCCATGGAATTGTGGCAAACAAGACCGCGATAAAGAAGAGCTGCAACGCAATTGGCAACCGCCAGACAATGCCTCCCTCTCGGAAGGATAAACCATAGTTAATCCAATTGACAATACAATAGCCACCGACATTCAGCCCTAGTTCGAGGATGACCAGCTTTCCTCTCCATTTTGCCTGCGCTGTTTCGGTTTGCCATACTGGTGCCGTTGCCGTACTCAGGCCATTGCCGATTCTGCAAGTAGATTAGCCCAGCGGCTTCATGGAGAGTCCGTGACACTTGCCCAAGCACTACCCGGCCCACGAACATCTGAGCCAAACTGTATGATGATGCCTTGAGAGCGGTTCCAATAGCCATAATCGCGCAAGCCAGGAGAATAGTCTTCTTTCGCCCCAAACGATCACCTGCTGTGAAGGCAAGCATTGCCCCAAAGAAGCATCCGACATCGTAGATAGCGGTAACGGTTGAGAGGATAGTTGTTTTGGTAGGTCCAACCAGGTCATGAACCTCAAGGAAGTCTGGTGTGACGACGACGCCACCTGTGAGACCCTGAGGTCAAAAAACGTCTCGTGTGGTGGAAGATAAGAGCAGGGGCAGTAACTTACTAAATACACCTTGATCATATCCGAACAGAGTCATATCAGTAGCACAAGCAAGCTATATCCTCACGTATCAGCATGTTTCTCTTGATATTGGCTGCTTCAACCTCACTCACCGAGACCCAAAAGGTGAGCCAGCCACCAGTGAGCCCAAAGTAGGGCTTCTTCGAGAGAGTCATTGTTGAAAGAGAACAGGAATGTAGAAAGATTCTGGACTGCGCAAATCAAGCTGAGCAGCTCGACACCAGGTTCGGGCAAGAGCATTATATAGTCGCGAGTATGGGGAGCCAAATCCATCCCGTACAACCCCGGATCCGACTTTTCACTTGGCCCAGCCCCAGACGGAGTGCTTGTGGCGCTTTAGTCCTGAATCGGACCATGAGCGAGGTTCCCAGCCATCGCCACCCATAAGAAATGAGGTCGTGTCCTGATTCTCCCGACTACTCCCATCGTTGACTATACTCAAGGCCGAGCAAAACAGAGACGTGATTGGAGCTGCGACTCTTCGAGGGATAATCGCAGAGCCCTTCAGAGGCCTGCTCTCATTGTACAGTGGACACTGTGAAGCCAATCACGAGAAAGAGCCGTTCAGTATTTCCCTGGATCCGCTGGGGCCCCGCTGTACATTCGGCGGTTCTCCGGTTCTCCTTCAGCTCTCGGGTGGCCGGTGCTATTCCGTCGTTTCTGTGGCCGTGAGATCATTGGAAGCCGATCCAAGTGCACAGGTCTCGAGGACGAAGAAGGTGAATACTTGCAATCGTCGTCACTGCAGGAAAATGTGATGCCAAATAAACTAAAGCTGTCACACGTGATCCGAAGAAGCCTCTACGTTGCACAGGACTCAGGAGACAGCATCATTCATTCTCCACTTCCTTCTATCTTCATTCTGCTACTCTAATCTGGCCTCGTTGCAACGAGCATGGTGGATTCGGATACTGGCCGAAACTGGTCCTACGGATATAAAGAAGGAACAAATGAAGCGTTTAATGTTTATTTTGTTCTATTTCCAGCCTAGTTGCCCTCTAATCATCCAAAATTTGCACCTTGATGGCTCTCGCAGCGGGGTTGCTTGCAGTAGCAAACGCCTGCACTCCTTCCTCCAGCCCATACCGATGAGACACCAATGGTTTCAGATCAATCAATCCAGCGTTTACCAGGCTGATGGCCTTGGGGTAGATGTCGTGATACCGGTACTGGAACCTCAGATCGATCTCCTTGGCTGACATGTGCATGAAAGGGATGTTCTGAAAGTCCTTGCCCACCCCGATGACAAACACCAAGCCGCCGAACCGGGTTGCCTAAATAAAGCATGTTAGCTCATTCGAGGATCGGCCCACGTATCCCCTTGAAAACTTACGTATATTCCCGCATGGACGCTGCTCTCTACTCCAGTACACTCGAGGACTAGCTTCGCCTCCTGTCCAAGCTCCTTGACAATGCGTACGCCCAACTCCTGTGAGGTTTCCTGTTTCTGTACATGCACGGTTTGCACACGGGGCACGAGCTCTTTTGCCTTGGCGAGACGGCTCTCGTCTATATCTGTGATAACAATGGGCGCTGCACCCGCCGCATGAGCTGCCAATAGGGTGACCAGACCAATGGGCCCAGCGCCGCAAATTACCAGAGGGTCAGCCAGTCGGAGTCCTGAACGGTCGATGCCGGCCAGGGCGACTGTGAGAGGTTCGAGGAGCGCGCCTTCTTCAAAGGTTACATGCTCGGGCAGGCGATGGAGCCAGGCCTCTGGGTGGGCATGATACCTGCGCAAAGTACCATGATGGGGTGGCGTTGAGTAAAACACCACATCCGGGCAGGCATGATACTTGCCCGTGCGGCAAAAATCACAGGTGGGCTTTGAGCAGGGAACACCGCACTCCATAGCAACGCGATCACCTATTATCCATCAGCACAAAAGCTTCGGCTTTGCGAAGGAATGCCCTTACCCGGCTTGAAACGGGTCACAGCGTCCCCGACCTGCAGGATGACTCCGGCACTTTCATGACCCAAGCCGTTATCGCCTGTAACGACCATAGGTCCTATCCGGCCATGTTTCCAGAAATGAACGTCAGACCCGCAGATACCAGTGGCCCGGACATGAACCAGGCACTCGTCTGGGCGTAGCTTGGGGATCTCGCATTCCACAACACGGAGATCGTGTGAGGGGTTTGTGTGGACTGCAAGGTTTTGAGGCTTTTTCTGAAGGATATCCATGATAGGCAAGTGATGTGATGTGTTCGAGGATGCTATTGTACGGTCCCTGGAAGGTTCATACTACTGTTATATAGCCGAGTACGGAGCGGGATACTATGCTGGGAAGGCGATGATTATCCTACGGACACATCTCCGGGACCACGAACTGATTGTGTTCGGATGGAGATAGAATGAACAGGTGACGGTCGTCTCGGATTCAGGTCCACCATTTTCCATGCCGATACTGGTATTCGGGTTATCGCCGCAGCCGTTCTCTGAGCCGGTGGGAACTATTTCTCAAAAGATATGCAAAGTGTGGAGTTGAAAAATCAGCAGACAACTTCCCCTAAAACCAACATCATGGTCGGAGCCAGAAAATACCCCACGTTTTCTCCACGACGCACAGGCAATTCCTGAAAATCGCGCATGACGTGTGTGCGCTGGCTAGACCCGGAGATAACCCCGAGTGAGCTACGGCCCCTTCGGGCCCTTCCCAGGTCCGGCTGTGGGCCCGAGAGATCCCGGTGGATCATTGGCCAGACCTTCCATCAGTTCCGAGGCGATGTCCCCGGATGTTTGCCGCGATCCTCTGTTATTGTGGTTAAATAACGAATCAAGATGGCACAGACACAAGAGACCTGGTCACATCAATCAGCCATTCACCATGTCACTGCAGGGGAAAATTGCTATTGTTACCGGAGGTGCACGGGGAATTGGGGCAGGAATCGTTCGCAGCTTAAGCAAGGAGGGTGCAAAGGTACTTAATCCGGGTCTACTTACTCTTAAAAGAGCAGATGGTTGATCGGAATTTGCAGGTCGCTTTCAACTATGTCTCGCCCTCATCCAAGCTCGCGGCAGACAACCTAGTCGAAGAACTTCGCCAGGCCGGCAGGGACACTGTTGCAATACAAGCGGATGTGACTGAGCTGTCTTCCCCCGAAACCATCATCCAAGGCACTTTATCCTCATTCAAGACAGATCATATCGACATCCTGGTCAACAATGCCGGCGCGGGCGATAACCGACCTTTGGAGGAAGTGACCCTGGAAATCTACACAAAGTTGATGGACGTCAACGTCCGGGCGGTGGTCTTCATGACCCAAGCTGTGCTACCATTTATCAGTCGCGGTGGACGCATCATCAATTTATCCTCCATTTCAGCGCGAGGCGGTTATGTTACACAATCGGTATATGCAGCAAGCAAAGCAGCTGTTGAGGGTCTCACTCGGGTTTGGGCCACCGAGCTGGGGCACAAGTACGGTATCACAGTCAACGCCGTCAATCCAGGTCCCGTCGACACGGACATGTATCAGGCTGCAGGTCCGGTGCATTTGGCTCGAATGGAGGAAGAAAATAAGAAGGTCCCTGCTGGACAACGGTGTGGCACCGTAGAGGATATTGGGGACATCGTTACAATGTTGTCGGAGGAGCGATCGCGGTGGGTTACAGGAGATGTCATTTGCGCGAATGGTGGTATACTCTACACCTAGACACTTTGCTTGAATGTCCATTGCGTGTCCTATACGGGTCAGACTTCTATGTCGTACAGCCTTCGCTTGTACTCCTACGCACCACTCCTCGCACTCAGCCTAGACAATGTTTTCGAAAGACGAATATAGCGACTTGGTAAGTGGCTGAAGCGGCGCGTAACAGCAAGCCGAGACCGACTAAATCAATTGGCGCCACCTGTCGAAGCAGAAGTTCTCGTTTGCCGAGATCCATTTCGTCCGGTGACATCCCGAAGCGGATCGCCTGTTCAGGGCCGTCCGGCGATAGCTCCGCGACAGCTTCACCGGCCGTCTCCACATCTTGTTTGGCACAAAATATGACGTTCTATTCTATCTTCCATATGAATCTCGATCTTTTCCTGCTTCCTGAAGTCGAAGTGCAAATCTTCTGTCGAACTCGCAAACACACGGCTTTGGCAGCAATGCAATTGTATGTTTGTTTGTGCGAGGTTTCCCTGTCAGAATCTGGTCTAACGAGTCCATATTTACTTTCACAGACGTTCTACATAGACATGACAAGCGCTTGATTTGGTTTTTCACCTTTCTGTCGTTATCGAAACTTAACCCCCAATTCGCCCTCGAAGAATCTGCCCGGCTCAAGCTATCTCATCTCGCATACCATGGCCAAAGCACTCTCTGCCAGTCCACAAGATTCTTCTTCCGACGAGCCAGGTTCTCCCGGCGCCAAACAGCGAAGAACACGCAGCCGGATAGCATGCGATGGCTGCCATTCTCAGCACGCCCGGTGCGATCGCGTGTTTCCCTGTTCAAGATGCCTACGCAAGAATATCCAGTGTGGCTTCAGTCGAGAGCTCCGCAAGCGAGGGCGATTGCCAAAGCACATTTCGCGCCCAGGAAATGGGATAATGACAGGGACAACCGGCCTTTATAATGCAGATACCTCGTCGCCCGGCGGACAGTTTATGATCTCGCCGACAGCTAGCGATACTCTGACTTCTGATGGTTCCCAGCAAAGCTCCTGCTATGTGGACGATGTGCCTGTTTTATTGAGTCAGGGGATCGAATACCCTCAGTCGCTTGATGAGCTGGTTTGTCCTATGCAGAGATGTGAAAAGGATAATGTGCTGAGCGACTCGCTGCTTTTTCAGGATGCATCTGCAGACTTTCCTGATCTTTTGGCCGGGATTGAGATAGAAGATGGTTCACTCCCCTTGGGCCCATTTACGCCGACAGACTTCCCTGAGTGCAGTAGCCCTAGGCATGCCGGATCAGAGTCTCAATCTAATGGCGCACCACCACCGACTTTATCGAGCTTGAAATACCCTGTTCTACAGCCACTACTTCCCTTCATCGAGTCCACCATCTCTGCAGAACTTGCGTGCGGACTTCTCGACCTCTACTTCACCAGCGCTTTCCCCGAACATATGCACCCTGTGTGCCATCACATCCACTGTTACGCCGTAAGGAAGGCTTCCTTCCTCGACGAGATCAGCCCTCGACCGAGTAGTCCGGCGCTCTTGGCCAGCATGTTATGGGTCGCCGCCTCGGACGATCGGGCGTTTTCCTTACCAACTTCGCCCTATTACCGAAAGCAGCTTTGCCATTTCCTCCACTGGCTTACTGTTCAGTTGTTGGGACCCCTATCACACACGCCTTCGGATGGGCCGCGGAAGACAACAGGGGACGGGACTCCCTATTCCGACATAAATCTGGCCAACCTTCCTGGATCTGCAAATAGTCCTCCGGAAAATAAGTTCTCGGTGGAGACTATAGACGACGTGATCACGTATATCCATATCGCTTCCATTCTCTCGGCAAGCGACCAGAAGACGCTTAGTATGAAATGGTCGGTTCTTATAGCTATCCAATTGAAAGCTCAAGCTAATATGAGATTCTAGGTGGTACGCAGCTTTCACCTTAGCACGAGAACTAAAATTGAACCAGGAGGTCGAGGCAATGCCGGCTATGGATTTTCAGGGCAACTGTTTCTCGCAAATGGATTCCTTGCTTCATTTCCCTGTCTCAAATCGACGTACTCTCAATTGCGTGTGTAACGGCCAGTCCGCCAATATCACAGAAGAGCAGCGCGAAGAGCGTCGGAGAGTCTGGTGGCTTCTGTACATCATGGATCGACATCTCGCACTATCAGACAATCGCCCACTAATACTTCTAGACTCCGAGAGCAAAGACCTTCTTCTCCCTCTAGATGAGCGCTCATGGCAAGTTGGAAAAATACACAGCAATAGCCGCAACCCCATCGGACCTCAGTGCCCCGTGTCCGGGAATAAGGATACGCGCCGCGTGTTTCCAGACTTCACATGCCATGATCAATCAATATTTGGATTCCTTCTTCCTCTCATGACGATCATAGGTCAAGTCGTCGACCTGGATCAGATGAGAAACCACCCCATTCTCGGTGCAGGGGCTTTGGGAAAGGAAACATTAAACACTCATCGCAATCAGGTGCTTCAGCAGCTAGCTGTATACGAACTGAGTCTCAATAAGTTTACCACGAAGACCGCCGACGTTGAAGGCGCATCCCCGTCGAATCCCGAGCATCTTCCAACGCATGCATTTCCTCGAAGTCAGTGGATGTCTCACACAATAACCGCCTACGCCTCATACTACGTGCACGTCCTACACATCCTCCTAGATGAGAGATGGGACTCTACCAGGCTCATCGAAGATAAAGACATTTCCACCTCGTCGCCAAACTTCACGTCGGCCGTTTCATGCGCGCTAAAAGCAGCCGCCTCCGTCAAACAAATCCTCAAATACGATCCCGACGTCAGCTTCATGCCTGAGCTTTTCGAGACTCAACTCCTACGGGGCAGTTTATATTTTCTTCTTATCATCGAACGGCTACATGAGAAAGCTGACGAGCCCTTCTTGAGCGCGTGCGAGATCATGATTCGAGCCATGGAATCCTGCATCGTCACATTGAATACCGAGTATCAGAGGAGTTTCTGCCAGGTTATGCGAAGTGCTGTCGCGCAGGCGCGTGGGCGACCAATTAACCATTGTGAGATTCAAAGAAGGCATAGGGCTATTTTGGCTTTGTATGGACGGACGGAAACTGGGGCTGAGTTGGCACTTTAGGTTCATATGCGTCTCGTTACCAGTCTTCGGTGTTCCACGGAAGAATTCCCTGAGGATGACTAAAGTCAAATACGAACCTTCAACGTCCCTCAGATTCCCGGATTCTCCGCTGGTGGAAACAGGTTCAAGAATTGTCTCAACCGAGCGGGGTGGCTCGGGCTATACTTCGGTCACGCCCCGGCGCTGATCCACTCTCGGACGAAACGCCGTGATTGGACGATTGCACTTCTCGCAGTGGTGAACTCTCTCGTTGTGAAAGACTGTGCGTCGATTTCCAAAGATCAAGCGTTTCTCCTGAGCTGCGCTCTGCTGGCCTAACATTCGCCCTGTCTCTGAAGAAGGAATCCCCTGGGGACCCCTGCGCATTTGGAGCGACCTCATATTGCTCCGGCATTGTGGGGAGAGGGAGGACGGATTTGTGGAGAAGGAATGACGGACCACTGTTCTCTTGGGTCTTCGCCATTTCTTGCGGTCTCACTCAATTACAACATCCTCCGATATGGAATCAATACCACGTTCACGGCATATCCTTCGCAAGACGTTCGCCTGCGATGAGTGCAAGCGGCGCAAGATACGATGCTCTGGCGACGAGAACTGCATGAATTGCATGAGGGATGCAAAGTCATGTCGATACTCGTCACCATCGCATCAGCTGTCCAAGTTGCAGAGGTATGCATCCCTCATTGAATCTCCAAGTCGAACCAGATGAACAATATACTTATGGTTTTCAGGCGCATACAAGACCGTGAGCAACTCATAAGCGACATGGAAAAGGCTTGGGCAGTCTATCTACCATCAGTCGACCTGAAGGAAGCCCTTCGCACTGTCCGGCAAGGCGACTCCCTCGAGAAAAAGAATAAGCATCACCATGACATTACGCATTCCACGGAGCAGCCGCCCGTCGGCGTTGCGGAACACAGCAATGCGGAAGACTACGAGTTTGACGAATCGCAGGATTTCGACAACTCTACCGACGGCATGGGATTTCTGACAATAGACCCCCATAAGGCGGGCTATACAGGGCCGCAGTCGGGCGTGGCTGCATTAAAGTTCCTGCAGACACTCCCTCTGTATATCCCCCTCAGCAGCTTCATTCCAGCCTCTTCCCTTGACGATGATGATATCTTAGACTCTGCACCACCTAGGAAGCAAGCGGAAGTGGCTCGCTACCTTGATGATTATTTTTCGCTTTATCATCCTGCATATCCTATTTTGCATGAAGGAACATTTCGCGCACGGGTATCTGGTATGTTCTCCAGAATATTTTCAAAGACCAATTCTTACCACTTCAGGTGCGTTGGCCAAACCACATGACGGCTCTTGGCCGCTCTTATACAACATTGTCCTCGCGATAGGTGCATTTGTTGGCGACTCCAAGGGAACCAAAACCGACATGATCTTCTTTAAAGAAGCGCGCAAGCACCTCTCGATGGACGTACTAGAGAAAGGGTCTCTGAGCTATGTTCAGGCGATTGTCTTAATGGCCAATTACTTACAGAAGCGAAATAAGCCTAATGCGGCCTTTATCTTGGTTGGTATTGGCTTCAGTATGGCTCTCGCAATTGGCCTGCACCGAGAATTTGGCATGCCTAGTACATCGCCGTTCACCATGGAGGTTCGGCGACGGGTGTGGTGGACGCTGTTCATCTTCGTCTCTGGCGTACAACTAATTCTAGGACGGCCAGCAGTCTCCCTAGTTGGAGTCAATGTCCGACTTCCAGCTAATGTAGACGACCACGACCTCGCTGTCGATATGGAAGAGTTCCCTGAGAGCCAAACCGGTCCAACCATTACATCCTGTCTCATCGCGCAGGTCAAACTAGCCAAGATTGCAAACGCAATCCAGGTCGAACTCCTCACCCATCATCTCCCTACCTCAGACAAAGCCCAAGACCTAGAGCAGCGCATCTCCTCCTGGACAAACGATCTCCCAGCGCACTTCAACACAGACATCTACCTCGAGCCACGATTCGATATCCCCAGACGTGTCGTCCTTTGGAGATCCTACCACCTCCGAATTGTCATTAACCGGCCCTTCCTCTTCCAAAACATAACTTCCAAGTCCGAGCTCGACACCTCTGTTGGGCCTGTGGCCTCATGTCTTGAAGCAGCGGATACATGCGTGACCTCGATTTGCGGGTTCCTCGAGTCGACGGATAACAGGCAACGGGGCCTGACTTGGTACGCAACCTGCTGGCTCCTAACGGCAAGCTTTGTCCAAGCGACATGTTACGTCTACGAGCCCGCACACCCGCTTGCCGAGACGTGGAGGTCCCATATTCAACGTGCAGTCAATTGCTTGGGCAGTCTAGGGTCATCGCATGATATGGCCTTGCGCGCGAGAGCTGTACTACAAAAGATCCTCGGTTTGTGGCCTCCTCCCTGCTCATCTTCTTTATTGCCTTCTTTCCCACCTTCGTTCCCGTCGTCGGACAACTCAGCACTAACAACTGTCCCTTCTCTGCATAGAACACGGCCACGAACGAATCTCCCCAGGCAGTTTCAACCTCGACCCCTTCTCGCTAACCCAAATGGCCGGACCACTACGTACACCATGGACTCCTTCCGGCTGGGGCTCGAACCAAGCCATGTACAACCCCTTCTCGCAGAGTTTTGGCGGCGGCTTTCGGTACACGCAGGGGTCGTTGGGCGCAGAGTTTCTAGATGCCGCAGGGGGGTTGATGATTCAGAATTTGTTTGGTGGTTCTGGAGAGGAGGGGATGGGGTTGGGGCAGGGCAGCTCTTGGACGCCTGGTTAGGTGTCTACATAGATGTTAAACTAGTACTTAAGTGAGGATATGCGGATTATGTTAGCACGACTGGAAAAGTGTTTAGAGAGTTAGGGCACGTTGCTGAAATATATACTTCTGACAAGTGTTACATGTGATTTCCGTACATTCTTGTCAACACTCCTGAAAAGTCCGAATTTGAATGACCTTACAGATGAAAATGAGATTTAGCCTTAAATAACCATAATATCACAGGTCTTTGCTTGAAAGTCTTCTGTGTAAGCCAAGATCCATTCCGAATACCGACCCGAGAAACGCCCGTTAACCGCCCGAGTCTTGGCGCCATACATCAAACTATTATTAGTTCCATCCAGTAACCAGTTCATGCCAACTTGCCTCTGCTTCCCTAAGCACAACCTCGCTGCCTCGGGACAACTCGAGCAGCACGACGAGCTGCTGAAATGACGGACTTTAATATACCATGGGGGACGTATGTTACCTACCTGCTCCTACAGTTGTTCATTATATCAGCCGGGGGTTCTCGGGTTCTCCCCCTCGAAACTCTTGGATCGAACCAGCTAACTAACCACTGTATGCATGCAGCATCCAATCCCTCGGCCTTATAATCGCCCCGATCGTCATCCCTCGAATAATAAACTTCATCCGCTATGTGCGCGTCGCCATAATGCAGCGACCGGCTCCGCGCCCCTTACCACCGGGCGCTGCGCGCGCACTGAATGTTCTCTTCTTCTCGATCCTTCTCTTCCTCTTCCTCAGCTTCCCCTCGAACCCGTTCTCGCCGGGCCCCAGTATCTTCACCCTGACACGGTCACGGATCACAACGTCGCTCGAGACGATATTCACTCGCCTCGCCAGACAGAGACCGCTAACGGAGGCGGACGAGTTGCTACGCATGAAGCTGATCTCCAAGGATGCGCGCCGGATCTACCTCCGCTTCGGCGCAAAAGCCCTCACGCAGTGCCAGTTCTGCAAGCTGGATAACCCGAATACATATGCGCTCTTCTACTACCCTGTGAACTCGCTCGTTCCGCATCTACTACACATGGCCGTCGTGGGCGTTGCGACGTCGGCGAGCTTTGCAGGCCGTGAAGCGGCGCGGTGGAGGACGAAGTTTACGATTGCCGGACTCCTACTTGCGGCGGTGGATCTCTACGTTGTGTTTATGTATGACCCTGTCAAGGGCGGGTCTGAGGCCGTGCGGGATGGGGTTGATGTGCCTCGGGCGGTGTTTGCGACGATGGCCGTTGCACGGCCGTTGACGTTGCTCTGTTTTGATGTGGCCCTCGCATTCTTCATCTATGTTTCTGCTACGAATCGGTGGTTCTTTACGCCACCATCGCAGGCAGAGGAGGTGGACAGGGTTGTGTCTGCTTCGCTAGCGGCGCTCACGGGGGCGAGCTCGAAGTTGCATGCTGCGAGTGTGACGAGGAATGCGGTGGTGAGGGATCGGGTGCTGAAGGATCGAGACGATGCGTATTGGCGGACGGTGGTTGCGATGGATGGAGAGGGGGCGTCGAAGGCGCCGGAGGGGGTGTGGGAAGAGGAGGAGGTCATAAGGGCCATGTCCAAGGCGATGGCGGGCGGGGGAGGAGTCGACCTCGCGAAGCTGGGCGTCAGTGCGGCGGAGTATGTGAATGCGGCGACGGCGGGGTTGGACGGTGGTCGGGTGCAGGGCAGTTCATAAAGAGATAAAGCTTGTATAAATGTTTTTGAATAAGACATCTCGAGACATTGTTCGCGGTCCAACCCAAAGTCAGACGACCGTCGATCGCGTTAGGCCGCGCACGATGGGAGATGGACAGCCTCTAGCGAGGGCCTGTGGAGCGGGAGACGGATGTCATTGGGGGCGACTCGCTGGGGCCTGGGCGGTGTGCCGTCCCAGCGGTGGTCGTGGTACGTAGTGGCCCCGTTGAAAGTTGAGGCCAGCCAGGGAAGAGTGGCCCGCACGGCAGCAGCACGGGCAGCGCTACTGCTGCAGACTAACCTTGGAGCTGTCCCTCATTCTCGATCCTCAACTTAATTTCTTTTGCGTTTCTTGGGATTCGTCGTTGTTGATTTCCCCCTCTTCTCCTCCATAGCGGTGTGCCGGTGCCTCTGGGCAATTTCTCCCTCCTCTTTCCGCGGCTCCAGCTCCAGCGCCCTTGATTCTGGTCTCTGACAGAGGTGAAACAGCAAGTCGCTGGTTTGACGGCGTGTCTCTTCCCCAACCACAACACTCCGTGCCGCGGAACACCACCTACCACGACCTCCATCACGGTCAACACAAGGTCCAGAGGCAGTCTTCCCAGCTTTCTGCATCGTGGTCGGGAACCACGTTTTCGCTCGTTTTTTATCGATTGCTCTTGGCGAGACGACGCTAGCCCGTCAATCTAATTGCTTTGAATTCTCTCGTTGATCCCGCACCGTTGTCCATATCCCTTTGCGGAGGCCACAGAATCCCTTGTCTCAGCACACCAGCCGCCGAGCGAAGCCTCTCTCGTTATGGCTATAGAATCGACTTCGCAGCAGCAGTCGGTCACGGAACTCAATGCCTGCACGACGACCTCGCACTCCCACTCGCATTCGCATCGCCCGGTCAAAGATACCACGTTCCGAGAATGGGTCGTCTCCAACCAGATCGGTATGCAAGATCTTATACTAGCTTAAACTTTGACAACAAGCTTTCTTCTTTGTTTGGTCGATAGGAACCGTGGTTCGCTAACCAGGGGAAACTCTCCGTCTATAGGCATTTCCCTGACAACTCTGTCTATGATATTGGCCGTCCACCATTTGTATCCTTCGCTCTCGCCATATACCACTCCGTTTTTTCAGCTGTCGTACTACCAGCCGTCCCAAGGGCTGTATACCCAAGGTCGCGATGATTTCTACTTCGTCCTCAGCTCCGTACTTGCTTTCACCGCTGTCCGCGCTATATCAATTGAGTGGGTTCTTCGGCCGATGGCACTACGGCTAGGCTTGAAGCGCAAGGAGTCGATTCGCTTTGCGGAGCAGGGCTGGATGTTTCTGTACTATGCGGTCTTCTGGACCACCGGAATGGTTCGTTTCCCACATGCATTATGGAGAGGGCACAGCTAACTGCGAGTAGTACATCTGGTCACAGTCGTATTACTGGGGCGATTTCAAGGCAATCTGGGCAGAATGGCCTTCGCGGGGTGTCTCCGGATCGCTCAAGTGGTACCTTCTGGCACAGCTTGCCTTTTGGCTGCAGCAGATTTTCGTAATCCACGTCGAAGAGCGGAGAAAAGATCACTATCAGATGTTGACGCACCATTTCATCACCAGCAGTTTGCTCACTTCGGCGTATATGTACGGGTTCTACAACGTCTCTAACGTGGTGCTAAGTCTGATGGATGCCGTAGACCTTCTCTTGCCGGTACGCTTCTAAGTTTTTCTTGCCTGAGCGGTAAACTAACTGGCGCAGTTTGCCAAAATCCTCAAGTACCTACGCTTCGAGTTGAGCTGCAACATCGCCTTTGGCGTGTTCATGGTCACCTGGCTGATTTCGCGCCACATATTCTACCCATTGCTCTGCTGGTCGATCTTTAAGGACATCCCCGCCGCAATGTCATATGGCTGCTACTCCGGAACCACGGCGGAGATGATCTCAACAAACGGGTACCCCGACCAAATCACCCACCTTTTCTACCCATTCCTCGACATCGACGGCCCAATTTGCATGAACCGCACGATCAAATGGCTCTTCCTGTCGAGCCTTCTCTCTCTGCAGGCCCTTTCCTTAATCTGGTTCAGCATGGTCGTCCGCGTCGCCGTCGGCGTTCTCCGCACCGGTAACGCCGAGGACACCCGCAGCGACGACGAAGACGAAGACGAGGAAGAAGAGGTCAGCTCGCCGAAGGAAATCCCTACGGGCAGCGCCGTCCCCGCCGAAGTGTCAACCCCAGAATGGCGCCGGTCAAATGGTCACGTCCGGCCCCGTGGCCGCAGCGATCGCAAGGCACTGCTCGGCCGCATCGGGTGCGACAAGCCTACCTAGAAAAACCACAATAGATACCAGCAGCAGCTTTCGGCTCTATCTCCATCTCTCATTTTCGAAAATTCCTATCACCACTATCAAGCCGTGCCGTGCTGTGAAAAATCACCCACCGATATACCCGCATACGGCATACTAACTATTCACACATCTGATGAACCGAAAATATGAATAAATGAAGCATATCCGTATCTAGCTGTTGTTGTTTCTGCTGTTGATGATGTTCTTCTTTTACTTTTCTCCGTCTCTCAATGATATCTTCTACGTTTGATACCACGCTCCCGTCCTGTTTTTGTATTCTTGCTTCTTTTATTCGCAATTTTTCCCGCTATCTGCTTGGTCGGACGGATGTGATGCAACTTTGACTGGGTTGGCTGTGGCGGCGGCCTGGCTAACTATCGTTATATATGCGGGTTTCTTATACCAGGGTTTTCAATTGTTTAGAGGATTAATACAGTGATATGTCTATTCTTGTGTCTGTGCTTTGAAAGAGGTTACTGGGTGGTTCTGTGAACCTTGAGCCCTAGCGACTAGACAAGCCGAAAGTTGAATCTGGTCTCAACACGAACAATCACAGATTGCAGTATCATATGACCTTGCTTCCAACCACTTACGGCTTCGGACATTTCAGGTGCTTAATAGAAGCCATTCGGATCCCTGGTACGCAGCGTGAAGGGGTTAGGTTCCATAGACTCTTGGCGCCGTTTGCCCAAAGGTATATTCTCACCAAGCCGGGACATGTACTTCGTTGTAGACCCGCCCCCAACCCCCCGCCTCCTGCCACTCTTCCGCTTCTTCCCCGGCTTATTCCTGCAACGGGCCAATGTCGACATCCTCTTCGACGAAGATCGGAGGAGCCAACCCCAGTTCATCATCGGAATCAAGTTCCTCATCGCTTACGTCGGCCGCACCACTCAACGCCGTAAGCCTATTTAGATTCCATTGCATATCCAATAGGGCGATCGATGGCAGTGGGAGCTTGATGGGGTCGCTTGTAGTGAACGTCAACACATCACCTGTCTGGATGCGCTTATCTGTCGCACAGTCATACAGCCTGGTACCTCCGGGTGCGCTGTTGGTATTGGTAGGTGAGGCAGGCGGAATAGTTAGCCGGCGTTCTTCGTACTTCAGGGCCGGCAACCAGTGGAATTCCACTGTTAACCTCTTCTTATCTGATGATAATTCGAGTGGCCTAAGAGCAAACCTAGCCATTCCCCACAACCCGTGCACGGTTGGATCCATACACATCAGGTTCAAAAGGGTTTCTGTCCCCTCATCGCCCATGACGTCTCGTTGCCACAAACTAATCTTCTCTTCCGTCCAAAGGTCACGCAGGACATTCCAGAAGTCCTGGTGGCCACTCGTCCCGACTCTTCTGCCAATGGCGAACGGATAAATATGGGCGACTTGGGGGATGTCGCCCCCGTGCGTGATGAGACATGACCTTGCGTCCCGCAGTTTACATTGTATCTTCTTAGCAATGGCCGCTGAAACACATATATGGATAGATGGATAGGTGAGCTTACCTGCTCGACCATTCGCGGGGTTCCTTACTCGGGAGATGGTAGGCGTCGAAGTCGTTACTGGAGTTGATGGGGTCGTGGTTGCGGTTTTCGAAATTGAAGGATGTGGCCTTGGGATTTTTGAGGGACTCTGTGACTGGCGCCTGGCCGAGCTTCTACCTCGGGGCTCCATACCCATGGCGATAGTAGTCTCGTCCGTGAGTAGTTCGTCCTGGCGGACACTTTTGGCCGGGCTTTCTTTGAAGCTGCTCTCTTTCGCTTTGCGTTTTCTGTCTGCTCCGGCCGTGGGGTCGTCGTTGGCGATACTACCTCGTGCCGACCCTGGTACAACGAGCATTAGAAACATGCGAGGATGGTCTCATGGGATGCATATACCCACAAAGTTTCAAGGTATTCGCCGCCTTTGGCATTTTGGGGTAGCCTTGCCTCACATATCTATTTGCAGCTGTCAACACATTGGCATCTGCTTCGATCTTGTTAACGTCTGCTAGCCACACAAAAGCCCAGAAGGCCGCATCCACGGTAACGCCTTCCGTCATCTTCCCCAACTTTCTGACTAACTCCACGCGATGTGGATCGCTGACTTCTGCGAAAGTCGTCGACACCATTGCTCCTCGCCTCGTGAAAAGTTCAAACCATGTACGGAGTAGGCCGAAAGGTAACTGCTGGAATACAGAGGGTGAGTTCCAGGATAGGAATACAAGCCAATCTCGAAAATGACGAACCAATAAGATAACACACTTGGTTCTCTGGAGTCTGAGCCTCTGAGGACTTGACTGGCTGGCCAAAGGATGTGGGGAAAAGGTTGAACTTCGGACGAACGAGAATGGCAAAAACATTTGAGGAAGACTTGGCGCGTATCACGTGGCACCTTGCGATTCAACGCGAGCACATGACCGAAATCTACCATGGTAATATGATAACTCAACTACGTGCAGGATTACTCTGCGTGCATTGTACCTGCATCTTGTTCTGGCCACCAATAGTTGGCTGCTGAACTCGACACAGGACATAGAAGACATGATCCATATACGCAAGTATCAAGGAACAAAAGTTGACGCCTAAATGCAGGTTACAGGACGGACAGAAACGCCAAAGAGGGAGAAGAGGGAGCGCGAAAAGAGAAAGGTTCCAGGTTGAGGTAATAATTGCTTGATCATATGCATGAGTGAGGAAGGCGAAATATATGAGTCTGTTTGGATGATGGAATGCTGGATGGAATTGACTGTAGTAGTTAAATACGCGAAAGAGAAGATGACTTGAAAAGAAAGGTTTAACCAGCCACCCCGTTTATGTTCATAGGTTCGGCGGGGTACCGCCGCCGTCGCATTGGTGCCTTTTTCCGTTTTGCTATCGCGTTCTGTGTGCTGTCGCCGCCCATTTCTGCATCTCCGTCGTTGTCGTAGTTTTGCAGAGATTTGAAGTAGGCCATCTCGTCGAGCTGGGTGATGTCCGTGGGCTTCATCCGCAGCCACTTCATGCGTGGGCCAGACCTCGAGCGTTCTGACACGCGGAAACCATAAATCCGCGACTCGTACATCTTGCCCTCTCCCAAGCCAGGGGCGAAGTTAGCTGTCCGCACACCGTTCATTTCAGTGGGCCAGAGGGGCCGAGGGGTATCGGATGTGGGCTGGTTATTCGTACCAGCTGATGTCGTAGTGGTGGTTGTGACGGTCGATGGGATCGAGGCTGACCGCGTCGGGGACAGGGCATTTAGAGATGCGTCGAACCGGGGTCCGACGTCGAGGTCAGGGAAGGTCATGAAAAATAGACAGCCGAATGTTGTGCCAAAGAAAGCGCCATCTACCGAGTGGAACCGGCTGTTCGGCGGCGTATACAAGTCCTGGCAACTGGGACAGAAAAGCTTCACCGTTTCCTGGCCCGGTGTATCGGAGCGCCCCACGGGGAGCACTTTGCAACCGTTGCAGTAAACTCGCGGGCAGACCCCAAAGTGCTGCATCTCGTACTTCTCTAACATCTGCTGGATGCCCGGCCGTGAAGTGATATATCGTTGGTGGATCAACCCGTAAAGTAGCTCCGCCGAGCTCTCAATCACACTCAAATCGCTGGCTACTCTTGCGTGCCTCCGCTCTCTCCGGTAGCCGGGCGGCTTTTCGTCGCCAAGTATTTCGTCCTCGTCTTCCTCCTCCTCCTCCTCTTCTTCCTCATCCTCGTCCTCTTCCGGTTCCACGTCCAGAATCATCTCCAGGGCCTCCTTGTACATAGGCACCTGTGACTGCAGGCCAGTCAGGTTGAAGTCATCCTCGATAAAATCCTCCGAAACTTCGGCGAAGAATTCGTGCCCCATGAGCGAGCAGAACGAGGAGATCCAAGACTCCGGAGCGCCCTCGGACGACGACATATCGAATGAATCGGAGGGGGCGGTTGAGGACGGCGTTGATTCAGACAGTTGACTCAGATCCAGCCTATCGAGGCCGTCGGCCAACGCCGAGCCTATCTGTCTCGACACGGTGCTGGGATGTTATTAGACCAAATGGGATAGGAACGACTCGTGGGTGACCAACAGCCTGTTGCCGCGATTTTGAAAAACTCCAGTGTTCTCACTCTACTTTGAGGCAAGCAGAGAGGATAACAATATATACAGCAGCGAGATACGGCCGGGAAATAGCGGGGATAGCGAAAGCGGACAAGACTTGGTGTAATCAGAAGAGTGACAGTGGCCGTCAGATAAGCCGAGGGGTCATGTCAATGTGCGGGACCGCTGCGGTTGTTGTGCGATGAGGGAAGGTTGACGCGATGGCCTTCTGATATCCGCAAGAGGTCTTCGAGGGGGATACACAGTCGCAGAGTGGTGAATTTCGATGTAAAAAGGTTCAACACCTTCAATCCGGGATATCCAACGGAGGAACACAAGAGACCTGCGTTGAGGGGTGAATTTTTCGCTGCAGGTTGGTGAGGCGATCGATCGACGGAGGTTGACGGACCTCCGAATTAGCCTCGTGGGGCGGTGGGCGAGATTGATAGTGCTTGCTCTGGGCCAGAGAATATTAGAGAAACCGATTTTAGAGCATCGTGCTACCACTCAGATCATAATTTTGATTGAATGACCTATGGTCGATCGAGGAGCTGACATTGGCGGCCCCAAATGAGCGAAAGAAGCAAGAAGCTGGATAATCACGTGAAACTGGGTGCCTCAGGCATACATAATGCCTTACGGTCAAGTAAAAAAGATGCGGAAACTTTGGGTGAACGATGCGAAAAGTTCAGGATAGGGTATCTGGTTAAGACTATACATATCACGGTGCGACACTACAGCAGGTAATCAGAATAGATCCCTTATCACCCGGGCAAACTCCCCCTCATCGCCTAATACGCCTGATAGCCCTTCTCCAGTATTTTGAATATCCCCTTCATGTCCGACAAAACCATTGATCCCATCACCTGTCGTCGACGCCATGAAGTTGCTGAACCCCCCGACAGCTTCAAACAGATTCGTGAGCTCGTGACTCATCTGCAAGCCGTTTAGAGGGCTATTGCCTAATTCACCAACTCCATTCAAGGGCCCATAGAGGTCTTCCATGGGATGTCCCGCAAGTCCCGCCATTGCAACGGCTGCTGTTGAATGCGGGTCGTTGGCATCGGTCCCGAATGGGCGAGTCAAGACGCCGAGTCTTTCACCGATCCTCCGGAGACCTTTGATCGTCTTCCAGAGCCGTTTCGAGACATATGACTTGGTGCTGAAGCCATTCACTAGATCAAGTGCTAGGTAGAACTCATCCCGCACTTGCCGGTTGAACTCGTTGGGCGCATGACACACTGCCAAGAAGAGAACCGCTAGAGCGGCGACAAGGAAATAGTTGAAAGTAATTTGCTGGGTCCGATAGATGTCTGAGGTTTGGTTTAGGCGAGTGAGTACTCGAACGGTATCCTTAGCAACGTCCACTACAGTCTGAGCGTGCCCCTTGTCCTCGGTGATGCTGGTCGCAGAGTGGAGGACTGGACGATAGATGAGAATTCGTAGCTGGTTCATACGCAAGTACAATAGTACCCGCAGTCGCCGGAGGCCTCGACTAGCCGTCTCGCTCTGCCTTGGAGACTCGGACGGATAGAACTTGAGCGTATCTGGAACTTGCTTGTACCACTGCAGGATTTGATAGTCCAAATAGCCGATCTCGTCTCGGCGTATATCTGTTGTTCCGTCTGAGCCCAGCCCGGAATACCAGACCTTGGAGCTAATTCGGTTATAGCTAATCATGCACCTTAGGTACGGCAGTGATGGATCCTGGAAGCGATAAGTAAGTCGATACACATGAAATAGGCTTTCAGGTGTCTTACAGGTTCTGGTAAGTTGGGATCGATGTCTTCATCTTGGATGACAAACGGTAGGCCGGTACCAAAACTCCATCGTCTGTCCAAGGAATATATCGACCAGAATATCTTGACGACTTCAGGCCACTGTGCTTCATCAGGAAACGATTTAGCAAGTGCGTCTCGCCGATGTAGACCCATCTCAAGACACATGCGAGCAGCCACGCCGATGATACGGTAGGCTAAGGCGTCTTCATCTGTATGGAAATGATATGTGGCCTACTCCGTTAGCGCACAGTCATAACATAATATAAGAATAACTGACCATTAAGCCAAGTAGCTGGATGGTTTTGACGTCTAGTGTGTCCCAAATTTTGGACTCGATAGCAGGTTTCACGCTGAGATATAGCCGGCATCCTAGCTCGCTTTGCCCACCACCTTCAACAATAAGAGTGGTCGCAATGATCAACTTGATAAGGATTGTGCTATCATCCTTTAGGTTATCCGCACCAGGTAGCCCTACATGCATGAGCCCCGTCCGCATTGCGGCCTCCATAAAGGTATAAAGCAAGGTAACTTGACTCGTCACCTGGTCGATCTCAACAAGCGGGTACATAATTCCTATCTCCTCTTCATATACCCGACACAAACGTAGAGCTTCGTCTCTCTTGATAGCCCATATCGGGTCTTTGGTGGAATGCATAGGTTGAGTGACTGCTGGCGTGTGAGGAGGGGAAGCTGCCGGTGTAGCATGTGCCGTGGTGAGATCATCCGGAATGCCTTCTTCAGTGGGCGCAATGCCCATATGCTGAAGGCTCGATCGGGCAACGTCGAAACCAAACGCCGAACTGGTAGGGCCATGAAAGCGGGGATGTCTTATGCGTGGCTTCCCGGGTGGCGGTTGCATCGGTGTAAAGACCTGCGACCCATCGCGGGAGAAGCCGTCAAAGTTGGGAGTTTCAAAGGTGGGTTTCTGCGTGCGGATTTCATTGAGGCTGGTAAACAGACTGCCGACTTGGTCCTGCAAAGCGGCAATCTGATCTTTCATAGACCGAAACTCCCTAGAACAGCGGGATCATGTGTTAGGGGCAACAGCGCGGAACAATAGATGAAGCTTACTCGGAGTCCTTGAAGTTGTTATTGCAACAGTTAGGAGCATAACGACCTAAACCGACGGGTCAGTGTTGGGGAAAAAGCAAGCATCCGGCAACCGACATTCAAGCTTGAGATGTCCACATCGTTGGCATGGCACCTGCCCATTGCATTTGATCTTTCGTCGCTTACACTCATTACTATAGGCAACCGAGTCAGTGTATGCGAAATAGAAATAGCATCTCAAAAAAGTGCGCCCATACCAGGCAATGGAGATGTAGCGATTCCGCTTCGAGCGTGGCTGGGTTCCGTTGAGCTGTTCCGCCTTTCTCTTCGCACTGTCGCCGGCCGGAGGGTCAATTTGCTCCTCTGGCGTCGGCTGAGACAAGGTCGCATCGATCGGAGGGGAAGCAGAAGTCATGCCGGGCATGAAACTCGGACACTTTGATTCGATAGTGGCGTGAGGAAAGGCAGTAAAAGTGCGGAGAGATTCCTTTCTTCGACGTCGATGGCGCGCGGGGTTCCGTCCCCAGATCCACTCGACACCACATTCCTGAGGCAAAAAGCTTACTTCCTGCACTGACACTGACAACTTCTCCCTATTACAGTCCACTCACATTGACGCAACTAGCAAGACGACGAATGTTTATAAAACATAGAGACTACGTCAAAATCGGTGTATTTGAATCTTCGACGGAAGCAACCGAACCCCGTCCCAACTCCGCCTGGACCGGATTCTTGACCTCCAATATCTCCCTCCGCAACGCATCCTCATCCCAGAAATGCTCGCTCGCCCCGTGGATATCTCTCCTCCGTGCCCTTGCAGCAAGTGCCTCTGCATCAACGGTTTCCTCGCCAAGAGCACACTCTTGCTGAGTAAGTATGAAATCGGTAAGCACCTGCCGGAGGGAATCCCAGATCGTGCCGTGGCGTGCCCACTCGAGACGCTTTGCTATTCGGACCATACGAGAAACGACCCAGCAGCGGGCACCCATGTCACCCGGTGGTTGTTCCCCGGCAATAAATCCGCCATGCTGAAGGAAGAGCCACAGAATTGACGTGATGCTGGGATTCCCATATGGGTTTATCGAGTCCACTTCAGTTTCAAGCCACTCCAAGTACGGGCCAAAGGGTGAGGAGGTAGAGTAGCTGTGATGAAGGGCGATGGCGAGGAATAAAAGACAGGTGATGCAGGTGTACTCGTCAATGAAGCGAATATCGCGGATGCCACGGTCGTAATCAGGAAGGTAGGCAATGATTGAGTGCAACTTTGTTCCTGGAATGAAACTTTTGTGGCGTTGAGTTTTTGTGGATGCTAACATGGAGGGAGAGTCTAATGCAGCACGTTCTAGTGCGTGCAGATGACGGAAAAAACGAAGGAAGTCTTCACAAGCACGGAATTGGTCACAGTAAATCTCGGTGTTTTCAGACGCTGCCAAACCATGAGGGATGGCAAGGTGCAAATCAGGGTTGATAAAATCAAAGCCAGTTGGTGGTATATCCGGGAAAACGCTCGTCCAAGGAAGAGCAGTCCCGACAATAGCCTTTGGAGCACAGCTAAAATCAACCCTGGTTGGTGTCTTTAGTAAGTCTATAATCGGCTACAGAAGTTGACCAAGGACTAACCAGAACAACACTTTCTTTAGGAATGGGCTCGAACGGTGTATGCCCTGTATACCCCCTCTGTTTCTGACCATTGCAGCGAGCCCCCTAAAATGCATCTGCTCAATAGATGCATCTTTCGACCATTTCTTCGCGCATCAGCTTATGCAAGAGACAAGGACAAGCTAACCTACCTCGATAACGGCCATTGTGGCTATAGCATAGAGAGTGCCATCATTTCGCCCTTCTGAATCTACTTGGATGCGTTCATTCATTAATCGCAGTGCTCGCATTTTATGGGTGAGACTTTGAACAGAGTCTGTTTTCCCCCCTACGCCCGCCAGATGTTTCGCAGCAATAGCCAGCATGGCTTGGAATGGGACAACATCATGTAGGGCCATTCGCCGGAATATCTCCTTCATAGGATTCAGATTATTCGCTGGCGACTCTATGAACTTGTACATCATAGACGGATAGGTCACGACGACTAAAACGGGTGAGTTTCGTCAAGAAAAGGTCTGCTGTTAGCTCACAGTGTTGAATCAATTCATAATCTACGTCCGTTATCGCCATCGGGTAGGTACCGAATGGGTCTCGCATGGCACCCTTTTCAGGCGTCGCTGTGGGATTCGAGTACTGCGGCTTGCGGGCAAGTGCGAGACTGGATCCTTCGCGTTTCACCTGCTGGGGCTTCGCTGATACCCGATTTGAGGAAGCCTTTCCTTTATTCTTAGCCACTTCCTCGTCGGTTGGTGGAGACTTTTGTTTCCGTTGGAAGGGCGTATCGTTCGACGTATTATTCGCTTGGTCGCCGGGTGCCTGTAGGGACGAACCATCCGAAGTAGGCCGAGAAGTCCAGCTAGTAGCAGGAATACGGGGCGCACCAAGTCTCGCAATGCTGTCCAGGCGCCGCTGGTGCATATACTGGCGCATAGCATGACGACGAACTTGACGACGGGATTCGGTATCTGTAACGAGGACAAACTCAAAACTCTTCGATTGCGATTGCTGATTTGTCGTGGATGATCCGGACGCTGCGGGCGCGTTGCGACGTTGTAGGGCAGCTGAGGGCTCGCGTTCCCCTAGAGGATCTAATTCAGAACGGTGAGTGCTCGTAGAAGGCTGGATAACGGGATCACCGGCCCGTCTGGCTAGCCCGGGCTCCTGATCCCGACTCTCACCCATCGTGTCATGATCAGACACCCCAACAGCTTCTAGCAGTATGAGTAGCGGTGATACACTCTCCAAGTGGTGTGTGGGGACTTGGTGCCAGGACACGCTAGGCTTCACCTTCACAGGCAGTCCGTCGTACGATTTCTCAGAATGGGGTTAGGACGGCTGGCACGTCGAGGGGCGAAAAGGGTCGGTTGAGGTCTCCAGATTCCAGAGTCCAATGTTCGCAGTCTAGGCGATTTCCTTTCTCGGCTACCCCTCTTTCAGGTCCACGGAAATTGAAAAGTGAGACATTTTGACAATCTGACTCAGCTGGCTGTTGCTGACATCGAAGCAACCATATCAGAAAATGGCAGGTCGTCTGGGAGTTGGCTACCACTGCTGGAACTGACTCGTTTGGCTTTTTATGCGGAGTGCATCACGATGTGTACATAAAGTTCCATAACCCCAGTCATACTCCACTCTGCAAGATTGACCCATGGGGAAATCTTGGCTCTCTCCGCCTGGTTCTTGAGTCAACTACACAACGAGCACGTGTGGTCCCTTGCTCTTTTTTTGAGCAAGCCTCCTGGTTTTGTCTCTATAGCAAAGAAGCCCACATATTATCACTGTGAGCAGACAATATAGACCGTGCAATGCTCGTGCTAGAAGTACACAGAACAATGTATGCCATTTCCCATCGGCCGGCGCACAATGGATCTGTTCTCAGATCTGTACTCCATAGTGTCGATATTGTGGCTGGCGGTATTTCTAGTCAACGTGACCGCCCGTGACCGCGGGTACGTCTTGGCTGAAAAGCCATGGTCAAGTCGTCAATGCTTCCAACAATGTCAAATCGTATCCATCAAGGACAGCCTTGTTTCATCCGCCGTTTTCGCGAAGCTTTGCCAGCGCAGCGGAAATCCCTTCATCCATTTCTTCATCTTTCCCATCCTTAGGTCGTGGTACAGCCGGTTCATATGCCTCAACGAAGAGACTCTCTTCCTCATTCGAGTCCAGCATAGTCTGGCCCGGCGCGGTCCGTTTCGGAGCTGTCCTCTTCTTCGCCTTCTCAACCCGGAAATCTTCCCGCACGGCATTACACCATTGTTTAACCTTCTTCTCACCCCACCCAGGAACAGCGCTGATCTGCTCGGGCTGCGCGTTGACTGCGTTCTGTAAGCTGCCGAACGTAGATATGAGACTCGCTGCGTCGGATTTGTTAATGCTCCGGGGAGCCGTGACAAACTCTACAAGTGAGTCTTTGTATGATTGTGCTTGCTGCGTGCGGATAGCGGTCGGCTGAGAATGTTCGCATGACTTGAAGAGCTCCAGGTAATGCGCGGCTTCGGGGGCGGACCAGCAGAGGATTAGGGTGAGGTTGTTGATGATCGATGTTTTAGACAGCTCCTTGAGACTCTCTTCGTGATTCGGGATATCGACAATAATCAAGAGTATGCGTAGTAGATACTTTCCAGCTAGCGGACGGATTCTTGAATAGACGTACTCGGGATGTAGCCGGTGGTATTTTAGCGATAGGAACAGGGCACATGTGGTAGCCCCGATGACATAGTCAGCGGGTATGTCAGCATACTCCCATGGTAAGAGTTTGATATGGTTCAGTATGGGGTTTCCTTTTTGTCGTGTCGATACTAGAATGGACGAAGGACCGGATTTGCTTGCAAGGGCCTGCGGCTTAGGCTGCTCGACTTTGGGCGGTTGCGGTCGCTCAGGGACGGGTTGTGGAGTGGGAATCGCACGGCGCGGGGTAGGAGTAGCTGCTTCTGCACGAAGCACTGACTCGAAATCAGCATCATCGGCATCAAATTCCTCTGCCATTATTGTTCTCAGAGCACTGGTCTGCGCAAGCCAAGATGACGCGGAGCTTTATCTAATCGGACAACTGCTTGTCGTCACCGCCTGACCCACCTGCCTCCGAAATAATCAACCGGGATTTTTCTGCCGCCGATTTTTGCTCAAGAAACAAAAAACTACAGAAAAGTCCGATCCCAGCACAAGGACGGACAAGGTGAAATGAGCAGCCCGGAAATACCCACTGAAGCCCCCGGTGCTGCCGTGGAGTCGCCGGCGAAGACGAAAACATCAGAAGGCGGCGCCTCGCAGCCTAGAAGAGAGCTCTTCGTCCGATCGCTTCCTGCCTCTGCGACGACCGAGGGCCTTGCGGAGCACTTCTCGGAATCCTACGTGATTAAACATGCTGTTGTGGTTATCGATCCGCAAACGAAGCAGTCGAAGGGTTATGGATTCGTGACCTTTGCCGATGTCGAGGATGCTCAGGCCGCCTTGGAGGAATTCAATGGGTCCACGTACGATGGGAAGAAGATCAAGGTTGAATATGCGCAGCCTCGTCAGCGTGTGGTTGATGAGGCTGGTGGGAAGAGTGTTCCATCCGCTGATGCTATTGAGCGCAAAAAGCAAAGGGAAGAACAGCAGAAGGGCGATGGTCAGCCGCCTAAGCTGATTGTACGAAACCTGCCTTGGAGCATTAAGGAGCCAGAGGATCTGGCTGTGCACTTCAGAAGTTTCGGAAAAGTCAAATATGTCACGTTACCGAAGAAAGGAACGCAACTGGCTGGGTTCGGTTTCGTCGTATTGAGAGGGAAGAAGAACGCTGAAAAGGCCCTGGAGACTGTCAACGGGAAAGAGGTTGATGGAAGAACACTGGCTGTTGATTGGGCGGTTGACAAGGAAACTTGGGAAACTCTACAGAAGGAGGAAGAAAAATCAGAAGAGCCAGTAGTCAAGGAAGAATCCAGCGATGTCGACATGGATGAAGGAGGTGTTGGCTTGCTTGACACTGAGCTCGACGACGACACCAGCATGAAAGATGAGGACGATGATGACGAGGAGCTTGAGGAGGATGACGATGAGGAGAATCTAGACGAAGAGGAAGACGAGGGAGAAAAAGAGGATGAACGCAACGCCTCGACGATATTCATCCGCAACTTACCATTCACATGTACGGACGAAACCCTCTACGAACACTTCGCTCAATTTGGAACCCTCCGCTACGCGCGAATCGTCGTCGACCCAGAAACTGAGCGCCCTCGTGGTACCGGCTTTGTCTGCTTCTGGAAGCCCGAGAATGCGCACGCATGTGTGCAAGGCGCTCCGAAGCAACAAGACACCCTTGCTGCCGACAAAGAGAAGCCGAAGAAGGGTGCCATTATCAAGCAGTCTGTACTACAGAACGAGAACGCGGACCCCACTGGCCAATACACCCTCGATGGCCGTGTGCTCCAGGTCAGCCGGGCTGTGAGCAAGTCTCGCGCCGCAGAACTTGAGGAGGAGGGCGTCTCAAAACGTCTTGTCCGCGACACCGACAAGAGACGTCTATATCTTGTGAACGAAGGTACCATCTCCTCGAACTCGCCTCTCTACCAGAAACTCTCGCCTTCCGAGGTCAAGATGCGCGAAGACAGCTTCAGACAACGACAAAACTTCATTAGGAAGAACCCCTCCCTCCACCTCAGCTTAACACGACTCTCTATCCGTAATGTTCCCCGTCACGTTACCTCGAAGGACCTCAAACAGCTTGCCCGAGAGGCTGTCGTTGGCTTTGCCAAGGACGTCAAGGAGCGCACGCGCCAACCGCTTTCCAAGGAGGAACTGGACCGCGCCTCCGAAGAGATGAAGGAGGCCGAGAGGCTACGAAAGAAAAAGGGGGTTGGTCTCGTCCGACAAGCTAAGATTGTCTTTGAAGGCCGCGATGGAAGTAAGGTTACCGAGGGCAGCGGCGCGGGACGAAGCAGAGGTTATGGATTCATAGAATACTATACCCATCGACATGCGCTTATGGGTCTCCGGTGGCTCAATGGACATGCCGTCGAGCCTCCCAAGAATGTCTCCGAGGAACTGAAGGACAGGAAGAAGCGGCTGATTGTTGAGTTTGCGATTGAGAATGCTCAAGTCGTTAAGCGTCGCAGCGAGCTACAGGAGAGGGTGCGAAATTTCAAGAAGCGAGATCAGGAGGCTGAGGGTGATGATAAGTCACGGAACAGGGACTCGAGAGGAGGCAGAGATTCAAAGGGAGGCAGAGATTCTAGGGGAGGCAGAGATTCGAGGGGAGGTCGAGACTCCAGGGGAGGTAGACAATCCAGGGGAGGTAGAGACTCAATGGGAGATAGAGACGCAAGGGGAAGCAGAGATTCGCGAGGGGGTAGGGGTTCAAGAGGGGACAGAGACCCCAGAAGGAACGGCAACCAGAGGAACAACAGAGGGCCAAAGAAGGAGGATGCAACGCCGCAAGGGAAAGACTTGAAGAGAAAGCGTTCCGATGGCGGCAACGAAGATGCTGATGAGCAGAACAAGCTTGCCAAACGTAATCGCATTATCTCGAAGAAGAGAATGCAACGGAAAGACCGCAAAGGAAAGGCCTAGTCCATTGTTCTTCACTTCATGGAGTTCGGCAGGAAAAGTTACATTACCTACATTACATAGATCATCTAATCCACGCGTGTACAGAGAATCCATCTATCTGCGATTACCATGTTGTATTCACCGGTAAGGTTCGACACAAATTAGATAGACGTTGACCTCCGTAGAAGAAACAATCGCCGCAACGCACGAGAAGGAGGAAATGAGAGCTGAAGCAAAAACAGCGCAGCGCAAGGCACGGGTATAAGACAGGATGAAGAGACCGCTCAGTAGTTCTTCGCATCCTTAACCTTTCCGACAATATTATATCTCTTGCTGAAGAAAGTAAACCACTCATCCAGCACTTTCTTGTCCTTGTCGTCGAGGTCGTACCATTCCGGTCTGCATTCTTCGGGCTTGAGGGATGAGCAGGCGAGGGCGCGAGAGGCATCTTTGCCGGCAAAGACTATCGCATCCGGCTGTCAGTATTGCTTCGAGCAAGTGAGGCCCATCTAGTTTGCATTGGTTGAAGGATTGGTGCTTACCCCGGTACTGCCCTTCAGGGCCATACGCAGAATTACGGGTCACATCAAAGACGATTCCCTTGATCGCCACATAGGTAGGACGGGAGGAGTCGGTACCTGGGTTTAGAATAGAGTTTAGCTCAGTTAAACCCCCTCAGAAGGGACGATCTAGCATCAATGTCTCTCAGATCTGTGCAGTGGTGACACTGCGGGGAACTCACCATCGCACTTTGCAAGTTCCTCAACGGTGATGGGGTCGTCCTTGGGAGGATCAAGCTGCACGGGCACCTTGGGCGCAAAGCGACCAGATTCTGTTCCAGTCATGGCGGCAAATTGCAGGGTTCACGGCGGACTTGGGTAGTTAAGGAAGAGTGTTAAGGCTGGATGTGGGAGGTGAGCGAGATTTGTATGAGTTCCTGGGAAATTTGCAGGCGCGGGGCAGGCGGGGGAAGTTCACCACTTCAGCCCGGTTCGGCTTCGGGGGCCGAAGCAAGAGAGCAACCAGGAGTTCCCTTGTTGTGGGTTCTTTGCTTGTAGTGTCCCGGTTCAATGAGAGCAGAGATTGTTCTGTAAAGGCATTTAGAGCATTGCTATAGGCCCATGGGGGTGTTCTCCGGATTGTCCAAGCATTGCGTGATGGCTGGTGAGGGGAGTATGCCGAGGTCTCGAAGAGTCCATGAAAGCACTGCCCTCCGCTGCCTGCCAGCTTCGGTGCTCGACGGGTGAGCAGGACGAGAAAATACATGTCCAGCAACACTCACTTGTCCTTCCTACGCAAATGCAGTGAGATTGTTGTATAGCATCCTGGAGGCCGAAAGACGAATTACGAGACTGACGTCAAGAGCCAAGTGGGCTTGTGATTTGACTCTCGTCGTCTGTCCATCAACCACGGTTATACACGGCTTCTGGCAATGATATCTATTTGGCTCGGTTCCCATCAGGCCGATGAAAGGAGACACTCTTGCCTCTCACAAGAAATATGGCTTCCAGTTCAGAAAGACAGTCAGGCGCTCAACACCGGCCTCCTCGTCCCTCGGACAGAGCCAACAGGAGCTGCGAGCGCATCATTACACCGGATAATAGAACCTATCAACTCGGAAGGCCTATCGAGTCAACTCCTGCAGCCGAGGTGGATCTGTCGCATTACCTCCATTACGAAGACAACGCATGTTTCTTCGCACCAAGTTGGCTCGATCATCGTCGGGGTGCTCGGATCCAGGGCCCTGGCAGTAGTTGAATCAGTATGCTCTAGTCTCAACTCCGGAGACAGCACTGACAACCTTTTCGCAACAGCTGCGGAGATCGCCGTTCATATCAAAACCAATCGGCCGCGCCGTGGGTATCAGATCCCCCAGATTCGTGGCGAGCTTCGTGGGGTTGATCGGCCATGACTGTAGATGTAATAAGCAAGGCTAAGAGGAAGGAGACTTCTGGCAGTGGCGCTACTGCATGGTTAAAGTGGTGGGCTCGGCCTGGGGTGACTTTGGTGGCTTTCGCAACGTTCTGCTAGATAAGCTCAACCTACAACGTTGTAGCACGCATTATTCAATGATCTCATTCTGCGCCCGTTTATCTTAACTCGTACTCTTCATCGCTGGATGAGAAGTTGAAAGTTGGGGGGGAGATTGCGTCTTGAGGGAAAACTCTCCCACGATCAAACTCCATGGGCCGATCTCTTCCCATCATCTGCTGCCGCATTCGCATCGTGATTCACGATCACTGTCGCTCGGCTCAATAGCTTCGCTCCTGGTTATTTTGGCTTGCTCAAGCGTCTGCTGTGTATACGTTGTATTGCTTTTTGCCTCTTCAGCTCTCGTTCGTTGTTTCGAACTTTCGAAGTTTCGATGCGCCTCGGCTCACAACGGTGGCCCCGATTTCGCCCTCTGCTCTGACACGCCAGAGCAGTAGATGGTGGAGACACTGGAGAAGAAAATGGGGACGCCGCTCTGATGCGAGATTCTTCCGCTCATTTGATTTGCTCAAGTTGACCTGGGGATTTTGGCAACGCTTGCATTGCAGCAATTGCTTCGGTTGAGCGTTTGATCCCTTTCTATTTCCGGTAAGCCTCGAAGCCGGGGCGAATGCTACACTACTGTAATAGATAGTCGGATAGTCCTCGCCTGCAGGTTTTCTCTTCTCGCTGAGCCTCTACCTATTTAAGTGCTTGGCTTCTCTTTTTTTCTGTTTTTTTTTTTTCCTGGCCCCGCCCTCGTCCTTTCTTGTTTGCTCTCGTTCTTGAAGCCTTCTTATTCCACCTTGTTTATGCTTATTCGCATCCTCGTTTACTGACTTAGCAATGGCAAGGTCTATTGCAGGCTCCGGAGACGCACCTCCCGGGTCTCTCTCCAATGGCCTCGATTTAGCGACTGGCGGATTGACAAAACGGACTGGGAACCAGGGCGAATTCGGCGAAAAACATGCCGTTATTGATAACAACGAAGAGTCGTCGATTGAAGAGGGGTCGAAGCCCACCCATGACCATACACATCGCAAGCTCAAGCCCCGACACGTTCAGCTTATTGGTATTGGTGGTACGATTGGTACTGCCCTCTATGTCCAGATCGGTAGAGGTTTGGCAAACGGAGGGCCTGCGAGCCTTTTCTTAGCTTTCACCATATGGTACGTTTTATCATCCCCTATTGCTCGTTCAATTCCAAGGCTGTAGTCGACTACGGCCGCCCCGGATTCTTGGTCGGCTACCCAGAGATAAGTATACTTGAGAAGGCATCAATATAGATGAAATTTTGGCACCCTCTCCAATCATTACGCTCATATGGGCACCTTGCTCAGAACATACCCGTTGCGCCAGTTGGACAGAAGCGCAGCATTTCCCTTCCACTTCCACTCGATACTGGTTTCTGCATCTCAGAGTCTGGTATCTCACTCATCTTTACTTTTAGGTGTTGTGTTATATTATGTATAACCGTTTGTACGACTCCCTATCCCATAAGCTCATTCCAATGGCCGCTAGCAACCCATCTTCCCAATGCACCTCGTGCAGACATCCTTCTGTTCCAATGCGCCAGACTACGTTACAACTTGCCCTATCGCACCATACAAGTTGACATGCTTGGACAAGGCTCTTTATTTTTCTGTGCTATGTAGTTTACTAAACATTGCTTCCTAGGTCTGGCTGAGATGGTCACATACCTGCCAATTTCCTCGCCTTTTGTCCGCTTCGCTGGCCGGTATGTTGACGATGCCTTTGGGGTTGCAGCTGGCTATAATTTCTTCGTTTTCGAAGCGGCTATGGTGCCTTTTGAGATTACTGCATGCAACCTTATCATCCACTATTGGAGCGATGTAGTTCCGTTGGCAGCGATGATCACTATTATGCTTGTTCTCTTCGTGTATGTTGCGCTCCGTTGACCATGCTCGTTCACTTCTGACCCATATTAGGCTCTTGAACGTCTTTGCCGTGAAATGGTACGGCGAGTCCGAGTTTTGGCTCTCTCTGAGCAAGGTGCTTCTTAGTGTGGGACTTATTCTGTTTACGTTCATTGCAATGCTAGGCGGCAACCCAAAAGGTGATCGTTTTGGGTTCCGATACTGGCAAGAGCCTGGAGCATTTGCAGAATATAACAAAAAGGGCGACCTGGGAAGATGGTTGGGCTTCCTCGCATGCTTGATCCAGGCCAGTTTCACCATTGCAGGACCCGACTACGTCTCCATGGCCGCTGGAGAGTCGGTTGACCCCCGCGGAAACCTGCCAAGAGCATTTAACGGGATGTTTTACCGTCTTACAGCATTCTTTATTCTGGGTACGCTCTGTGTCGGCATTCTTGTTCCCTCAAACGACCAGACGATGGCCGATGCCTTCAAAACCAATGCTCCTGGTGCCGCAGCCTCGCCATACGTGATTGCCATGGACCGATTAGGGATTCCGGTACTTCCTCACATCGTCAATGCTATGATTCTTCTGGCGGCATTCAGTGCTGGAAACAGCTACGTTTACTGCGCCAGCAGAACCTTGTTCGGACTTGCTCTCGACGGCAAAGCCCCTCGGTTCTTCACCAAGTGCACGAAAGCCGGTGTCCCGATCTACTGCGTAGCAGCCGTCCTCCTAATTGCCCTCCTCGCGTTTTTACAGGTATCCAACAATGCCTCGGTAGTACTGGATTGGTTCATCAGCTTGGTACGTCCCCCACAGCCAGAACCACAAACAGCACCTAATCCACCACTAGGTCACCTCCTCCCAACTGATCAATTTTACCGTCATCACATTCACCTACACTCGCTGGCGCAAGGCCAGACAGGCACAGGGCATTCCCCGCTCATCTCTCCCGTACAAAAGTTACGGCCAGCCGTATGTTGCGTACACTGCCATGGTAGCAACAGCCGTCATGACCTTTGTCGGCGGCTACGAGGTCTTCCTCCCCGGGAACTGGGACGTACCAACTTTTCTGTTTTCGTACACGATGATCGGCGTCTTTCCGGTGCTGTACTTTGGATGGAAGCTCCTTCATCGCACGGAGGTTCGGAAGCCTGAGGAGGTCGATCTTGTCACGGGGCTCGAGGAGATTGAGGAGTATACGCGGAACTATGTTCCTGAACCCGCGAGGTATGTCTTCCCAATGAATCGGCGTGGACCATTTTTCTAACCATGTGCAGCAATATCTTCTCCCGCTTCGGCGACTGGATATTCAAATAGACACCAGAGAATCCAGAGTCCCTGTATATATACACCCGTACGTATATAGTGCAATCACGATAAACGAATCAACTCCATATCAACTGGTTATTCATTCAATAAAGCTGAAAACGCTGTAGCCCGTACGCATAAACAAATATGCCTGCTTATCACAATGCAAATGCAACCCAATCCCAATTCTTATTATACACTGACACTCCCTCCTCCCTTTCATTTTCTTCTATACTCTACACCACTGATACCCTCTCGAAAAGTTTACTTCCCCTCCTCCCCATTTCCCCCCTCCGCTGCCTGCTTCGCCTTCAAAGCATCCATGCGCGCCTTATTCCTCTTCCCAATAACCCTCAACGTATTCCGCCTCTCGATCTCCGTCATCTGCGCCCAGTTCGAGATCCGCGCGAGCGTGCCGTCCGTGTTGACGATTAGCGGACCGAGGTGATCGAGTTTCACGCCGTCGCCGTTGACGTCGAGTTGGTGCGTGGGACCTTTTGACTCTGTTGAGGGGAGGGCGAGGAGGGGCTTTGACTCGGTTTCGGTGGATGGGGAGGAATCGTTTTGGGTGGGTGGTTGTGTGCTTGTTGTGGTAGATGTGGATGAAGGTTCAGCGCGGGTTTGGGATTGCGCTTGGGCTTGGTCTTGGGGCATTGTGGAGTAGTTGTTTATTCGGTTTGAGAGTGCACTCGAGTTTGGGGCGTAGAGGTTCGTCGCGTGGCACTGCGCGAGGATGGAGAGAGGTTTGTTGGCGGTTGTCGCGTAGTGTCCGGATGATGCGATTGCGGATGCGGGAGTTGAGATCGCTGGGCGGAGGCCGAGGAGGATATGCAAGAGGGCTGTTGGGCGGGACATGCGCATGTTATGGGTGAAAGTTAACAGAGTCGTGAAGTGGTAAGTCGGGCGCTAAGTTAAATTTATGGTGGTGAAGAAACAAGTGTGAGTGCAGTGTTCTGGAATTTTCGGGCGAGGTCCATGCCGAGAGGTTCGAGAAGCGGGCGGAATCGGCCCCGATGGCTACATTTCTTGGGAGTATACGATGCAGCCAGATGAGATGGAACATTTCTCGAGGTATTTTTTGATATGTTTATATAGTCTGAGTGTGGACCTGATGCTGGAGAGTGTATTTAGGATGTTATCTCTGCAAGTCCCAGACACCGGAACTCCAATGTGGTAATAGATGCTAATTTTCTATAATAGTATAAGTTTGATGGAGCATCAAAACTCAGCAGCGTTATATAATCTTCTCTGGTTGAAAAAGCAGGGTTGCTGTCCACGGCAGTGGAGTGGTAGGCGGCGCAGGCATATCGTCGATCCCGGTTCATATTCACGGGTCTTTCTAATCTTGCCATCGAGCGACTCACTCCGTCCCGCTAGAGTGCGGATTTCATGTTGGGAAATATCTTCGGCCGAGGGACATTCTGAGAACTTTCGGGCTCTGGGTCGCGGGCAGTCTTATTCCCTTCTTTGTGCCGGGCGCTAAAGCTTGTGCGGCCGTCAGCATGGTCAATGCAGGTTATAGGCACCTCAAAGCTAGCGAAACCACCAATTGACCTGGGAATGGTTAGCAAATTTACTTTCAAACCGCTGGACGACTCACCGAAGCCGTAACGTTTGCCCCCACTCCCTTGATACTATGCCACCACCCCTTTGGGATGAAAAGCCCATCTCCAGCCTCCAGCTCCGCTTCAAACCCTTCACACGCCCCTTCCTCTTCTCCCTCTCCATGAACATCACCCCAGACACCACGCTCAAGGAGGCCCCTCTCCCTTCCCTGCATCATCTCATCCCCTCGAAACACCGCCGCATCCCTCCCTCCGCTCCTCCCCAACTGTCTCCTAGCACGCGCAAAAACAGCCTGCCCATCCTGCGGCGCCAGTAACCGCACAACCTTCCGTCCCGCTAGCTGCACGAATAGATTCGGGTTCGGGTCACGGTGCAAAGGCGTGTAGGTAGGCGGGTATCCGATCCAAATATTTGTGTCGTAGATGTCACCCTTTCCGGATTCAGCGACGAGTTTAGGCGTCGGAATATCGTTGCGCAAGGGTTGAGGGAGGTCAAGGAGCTGGCATTGGGCTAGGTAGAGGCGTGTCGATGATGGTTGGGATTGAGTTTCGGCGGCGCGGATCCATTGTAGGAAAAGGCTGAGCGGAGCGTGGAATTTGCGGAAGTTCAGCTGAGAGTTGTCGTCATGTTCGTTGATCTCAGAGTTCTGTGGCTGCGACTGTGTGAGTTCGAGCGGAACGAGAGCGTCTGCGCCATGCTGCGCTAGATATTCGACGTTCAATCGGGAGGCGGCCGGCTCTGTCCGGGAGTGTTTAAACCACTGGCTGTATGCGGGGATATCACGGAACGATCGATGAGAAAGAACAATAGGGCGTTCTGGTATGAAGAACCTCTCACGGAATGTGTTTATGTTGCTATCGTCGAGGGTTTCTAGGGGCTTGTATCGGGTGACAGTGTGGGAACCATATCGTCTAAGTTGAGAGGAGCGTGGAAGGGCGTTCGCCGGCCATTGGAACCAGGGCCCTGAATTAATTTGGAGTGAGCATCGCGGGATCGTCATTAGACATCAGCAATTGCTGTTCAGGTGTTTTTGTCAGGAGATGGATGAGGCAGAAAAATGGGCTGCTGTCTGCTGCCGGGCACGTGCCCACAGCTTTCCCTCAAGTGGTTATGTACAGCCACCTCCACATTATGTGCTGGTATTCTCAAGCATCCTCCAACTCGATCTTACTATATGCCTTTTAATTTCTTCACAATATCAACATCAGATCCAAGAAAAACTGCGGCGAATGCCAAGTACTTAATTATGTTATTTCTATTGCTAAGTTATCCTCAAGATACCATCTAAAAAGCATATCAGTGCTCTATAGGTTGTTCATGTACACAGCATGAGCTCCTTGTCAATCTCCTCTGAGCAGCCTCATCCGCATTAGGTCCTGTTTCTGCGCCCTCATTTTCCGTTCGAGCGGGTGCTGCGTTGCACTTATCCTCTGAAGCCCCTTGATAACCTCATCACAATACTGAATGCTTTCCTCAAGCTTCCCTTGGAGCCGATAGCATGAGACAAGCTCAATCATCGCACCCAGTCGGTCGGGATAAAAATCACCTCGAGACGCCGAAAGGCGTCGTTGTTTCTCCATCACTTCAAGAAGCGTCGATTCAGCCTCTGCATACTTCGATTGGTTGGTAAGGATAGTCCCAAGCAAGGTCTTTCCCATCAGGTATCCTATGTGGCCTTCGCCGAGATTGCGCTCAGCAATTAACAAACCCCTCCTAACCAAATCTTCTGCTTCATCGTGCTCGCCCAGGGCAGTCTTGACCCTCGCAAGGCTCGTCATCGCAAGAAGTGTGTAAGGATGTTCTTTCCCCAGTTTCTCATGACGACAAGCAAGAACATGCTAAAGCCATTCCACGGGGTCGGAGAGGTCTTCCTTCATTTGCAAGGCAAGCAATGCTAGATCCTCCTGCACTAATAAGGTCTTTGTATGTTTTGGGCCCAGTAAGTTGCTTAGTCCCCTGAAAGCTTCAGTAATGTGTTTTTTTGCTCCGCCCAAGTTCTCGTAGAACTTTGCTTCGGTCCGGCCAAGCTTGCCCATTACAGTCAAAGTATCTTCGTCGCCTGGCCCCTTAAGTTTTGTAAGCCCATTAACAGCGTGTTGTTGCAGTGCCCCGGCATCACTATATCTTCCTTGCTGCCATCGGGTCTCTCCCAAAAGCTCTTCAGCCATCAGTGTCTCATAGTCATCAGTCCCTAGCCACTTGATACAAGCCTGCAGAACCGTGTCTTGCAACTCTGCTGCCTCGTCTCCACGCCCTTGATACCAATAGGTCTGTGCTAAGGCCAGCGTTATCCGGCGCGAGGAGCGGTGATCGGGACCCAGGACACAGTCCGTATAAGTTTTCACAGCAAGTTGCAGTTCTTCTGCGTCCTTCCAGCGTCCATTGTGGGCAAATATGAGGCTGAATTTTGCACATTGCAGTGCTTGGTCCCGGTCTAGCCTTGGTTGTGCTCCAGGCCACTGTACGAGGCCATACCATCGATCTTCTTTATTCGCTCTAATTGTGCGATTTATAGATTCCTGGCAGCTCCGTACGTGATCTATGTGAGGAAGGATATCCCTCCGGAAGAGCTCCTCGTCTTGGCTCTCGCGATGGCTCTCGCGATGGCTCTCGCGATGGCTTTCATCGTGAGCTAGGAGAAGGATCGAGCGGGAGAGCACCACGGCGGCGATGTGAGCCCAGACAGCCTGCTCAGCGGTGCTCATACCCGGTCTTTCCCTTGCCCATCTATGAACTAACGGGTGCATTGAGTAGGTATCGTTTGATTTGTCGTGCGTTACCAAGGACATTTGCGTGAGCTCCCTCACATCCCACGGCTGTTGCACGTGGGCAGACCGTAGAAGGAGAGTGCTAGAGTCATCTTCCTCCATTCCCTGAAACTCGAAATATCCTGGCCCGAGATTCCCGTACACTTTATGGTCTGGGCTTCTGGTCGTGACAATGACAAGCCCTGTGTCGCCCTTCGGAGAATAGTCGTCCAGGTTAACGCCAGGATCATCGGCATTATCGATGAGCAAAAGCCATCTTTCTGGCCGATTAGAAAGCCAATGCATGGCTGCCTTCTGGTTAGGCTCAACCTCGCCCAACTTGGCCATGTCAACATAGGTCCGTTTCGCCCGTTCGTGAGTGCTGGCGTCGATGTAAAAGACTCCCCAAAAGCTTTCGTCATGACAAGAGTGTTAATATAGCTAATCGTGTGACTTGAAAGAAAGCCAACCTCTCTTGATTTTGCTCTGCGAATTTACAGCAGAACTGCGTCTTTCCCGACCCATCGATGCCACAGATAACGAACCGCTGCTGTTCCTATACGGGGTCGCCGCTCTTTCGCCTCAGAGCAATGCCATGCAACCTGTTCAGGAACTGCTTACGGTCTGTGTAGAAGCTGTTGACCGGCTGGGGGATGTCGAAGAATATGTTTGCTGGTATGGCAGAGCCAGCTGTAGCAACGGACGTCAATGACCTCTTCAAATTGGATAACGCTTCATTATTTCGCTCATCTCCGTCGCGATCTTCCCCGTTGGATGCGCGGATAAGATGTTCCATATCCGAGATTCGTTGGTGTAGGCTTTGTCCAAGGGACTCCAGCTTCTCTGCCATTCCATCAAAGTTGCTTCGAGATTCTTCCCCTGTGTATCTATGAAAATGTTGATAAGCCCACCGCATGGACACGATGATATGGGTCTACTTACACAAGCAGTATGGTGAGCCAAAGCTCCAAAGTTTGTTTCTGGTCGGAGAGCTCGCCACGTAGGCGCTGGAGGTCTGCGGGCATGTCACGCCTGCGAATCTCCTTCAATAAGCCATCTATGTTTCCTGTCACATCAGGGTCTTCCCCATAGATCTTCCGGACCAGAGTCCCGAGCCGCACTGTAGTATTTTTGCATTGACTGAGTGTTTGTTTGCATTGCTCCACCATATCCGTGAGTTTTGGAGCGCCTGGAGCAAACGGAGTGGAAGGCCTTTCGCTAAGGCGTTGGAGGACCTGTTCGATCGTTGCGGCGGTGGTCTGTAAGGACTCAACCACTGCCACTAACGTTTAAATCTCGGTTTGTATGGCTGCGAGTCCTGTTGGGATGTTCCGCAGGAATACCACAAGGCGATAGCTCACTTCTGCCAGCGTAACTGTCCCCACAGTGAAAGGAAAATGGATCCATCGCTCGCAAAGGCCTTTACTGTCAATTAGCTTGGTGTTATCTATCAGATTTGAACGAACAGAACTGGACTAAGCGATTTTCAAAAGGTTGCACCTGGGCTGATCACGCTCCTGGTATGAAGAAGAGGGCGCTTGTTAGACTGAAGAAGATCAGGAGTCATTGTTAAAGGCTTCCTCTTTATCCGGTCGGCAGCAATGGACATGTCTGCTTGTTGATTGGGAGGATCGATTCTTTGTTCACGCACGACTGTCCCGGTATCTTGCTGCCCCCCTTCCCCTTCCCTAAACATATTTGCCCTGCATGAGAGGCAGACAGTTTTTTCTTTCCTACTCTCTATTAACAAAACAATGTTCTCAAACTCTGTTATCCTTGTTCTCCTAGGCTTCCTTATATTGATGGTGGTTGTGTACAGATGCCGCATCTATCAACATGAGCTGCGAGTGCGTTCCACTTCTTGATGGACCAGGACAGTATTATTTCTAACTTGCGCTCTAGGTCAACGAGATCGTGACCGCAAAAGGATGTCTGCCACCCAGAAAGTGGTGCTCGCTCTGGCCCCTAGGCCTGGATTTGCTTGTGAAAGCATTCGAATATGACCGCAGACAGCAGATCCTCAAATTCTTCCTTGAAGTCGTCGCTCAGTCTGGTACAACATTTGAGCAGAGCCTCCTTCTTGCTCGTGGTATCGACACAATTGAGCCTAGGAACATACAGGCCCTCCTATCCACGCAGTTTACCGGTCAGTGCGCCAACTGCGTACGTTTGCTTCTGCTAACGAGAACCAGACTTTGGACTTGGGCTGCGTCCTCAAACCTTTTCTCCCTTATTAGGGAGTGGGATTTTCACTCAGGACGGCGCCCTCTGGCGACACTCACGAGAGCTCCTGCGGCCACAGTTCATGGCAAACCGACTCACCAACTTTGGACAGATCAAGTCCGCCGTGGAAGATCTCATCTCCAACATTCCAGCGAACAATACCATCGATCTTCAGCCGCTCTTCTTCCGGCTCACCTTTGAATCTACTCTGTTCCTACTGTTTGGGCAGCACTTACCGACTCTCAAGTCCAAGGATTCTTTCGGCCATGAATCCGACTCGCAGATGCCTTCAATTTGGCTTAGGGCTACCTCGCCAAACGCGGCCGTCTAGGTGACCTTCATTGGCTTCTAGGCGGGGAAGAGTTTCGAAGGGCATGTGCGGTTTGTCATGAGTTTGTGGATGGTGCCGTACAACATGCGTTGGATCGCTCGGCTGCATCGGACAACCCAAACGTGGGCAAACGGACGGGGCCATATGTGTTTATCGATGCACTTATTGAAGAAACGCAGGACCTGAAGGCTCTCAGGGACCAATGCCTAAACATCCTCCTGGCAGGGAGAGATACCACAGCATGTTGCCTTACTTGGAACTTGTAAGAGATCTCTCTCCCTCCCCCTTCTCAGACAGGCTGCCCAGGTTAACCAAGTCAGGCGCCTACTAGTTCAACATCCGCGAGTACCTCTCCAAACTCCGCGCCGAGATCAAAGACACCATCGGTGTAGGACCAGGAGTGCAGGCACCCACTATAACACAGCTGAAAACACTCACATATCTATCACTCGTCATCAAAGAAAGTAACCCAACCCATGCCGCCTTTCCATACAGTGCACTTGACCCACCGTGAACCTAACTGTATACATTTACCTCGCTAGTCCTCCGCCTATACCCTTCCGTCCCCGTCAACTCGCGCACCGCCGTCAGAACCACAACCCTCCCTATGGGTGGCGGCCCAACGGGTACATCGCCGATCCTCGTGCGAAAGGGCGAAGCAGTCGGGTACTGCGTGTACGCGATGCACCGCCGGGAAGACATCTATGGTCCGGACGCCGACGAATTCCGTCCTGAGCGGTGGGAAAACGATGCCCTCAGCGACGTCGGGTGGGGGTACTTGCCTTTCAATGGAGGTTCTAGGGTGTGTCTAGGGCAGGAATTTGCAATCTTAGAGGCGATGCATACGGTTGTGCGCTTGTTGCAGACGTTCGAACATATTGAGGCTGGGCCGGAGGGGTTTGATCGGGATGTTGGTGAGGAAAGGCAGGTTCTTACGCTAGTTGTTGCGAGCGCGGGTGGGTGTGCAGTCCAAAATGAGGCGCTACGATGGGGGTGGAGGGGTGGAATAATCGGCGTCAAGATGAAAAGAGCAATAAGCCGGACATCTATGTCATGGACTTAACTTTTTGTCTTGCCCTTCGACGTGATTCTGGAATTTCGATGTTTGATGGACCGCTGTAGTTTTCTCTCATATTGTTTCCGTGTACTCATGATATTGGATCGTCTGGATATACTCTTTGTTGGATATATGACCATGATACGTACGACTTCATGTTTATTCGTCCCATTCATCCTACCCTCTCTCCAGGACCTCCACCAGGGAGTAAGAGCGCGGCTTCACCCTTGGCAAGCGCCAAAGACTCATCTCCCTCAGTCGACCTGCTTCTCACACCCGATCCGAAACAATTCCTTGCGACTGTGGTGTCTACAGATACTTGTAGCCGACGAGCTCCCGGCACGGTTCGCCACAACCCTACCATGTCTGGGCGTACAGATCTTGCAGTCACCAGCACCAACAGCAACCTCGGTCAAAGGCTGTCCGTAGCGCATCTCCGCGACCTTACGCTTTCGAATCCAGCATCTTCCTCACCCTCATCATCGCTCCGAATATCATCCGCCCCCAAGCCCTTGAGCACCCGCATCGCAACGCGCACAATCAGCACAAACCAAAATAGCCATCAAGAGCTGCAGAAATCGAGCGCCGCCATAAATACCCAGCGGAAGGTCTCGCTATAGCAAATCCTGCCGGATGCGTTCCAGAATGGCTCGAATATGTGGTAGACCCAGCGGTGCTTAGGAAGCGGGGTGGGGCCAATTAGGGCACCTTCCTAAGGCCCTTGCCGGTAGCTTCCTCTGGAGACTGATCCAGGTCCGTCTGTCCAGGCGCTCCAAAAGATGATGAGGTAGAAGACGTGCTGGGGGAGGAACCACGAGAGCATGAAGACGCCGAACATGATGTCGCATAAGGTTGAGAAGCTAGCGTAATTGAGGCAATTGGCGAGCTGGTAGATGTTAAATATATTTGTCAATCTCTTTCCGTCAGATGAGGGTAAAGGAGAACAAAGTGGGAAGAGAGTAGCTCATGGGGAAGAATATATCGACCTCATCCATCAAGGTGAGTATTAAATTGGCGACGCGAGTAAAATGCAGCATGTAGGAGGTGTATACTAGCAGGATTGTCACGAGATGGTGAGCAACCATCTGCCAGTGGTCTTTGCGGCGCTCCTCAATGTTGACGACAATGAGCTGCTGGAGCCAAAACGCCCACTGGCCCAGAATGTGACCCCAGGAAGTTCGCGAGTGGGCCAGTCGGTAAACATCTCCCATAAATTGAGAAAGTATTTCGACGTGCAGTAGATGGACTAGTGTCGTTAGAGGATAATCATAATAAGGGAAATACCGTAACGCGCCATACCAAGTGTCCGGAAGACCGAATAGTACTTAGGTGATGTATTGCTTGTGTGGTGTTGTGTGAGGATGTCTGCTATTTTTTGATATTGCTCTAGGTTTGCGTGGCCTTTTGGCCTGATTTTGCTTGGGTCTAGGTATGTATTCAGTTAGGGCTTGGTGTTGGACGCTAACTTGACATACTATAGAATTGCATAGACATATCTTAGTAAGGTTTCGAGATCCTTTTCGTCCTGCTATGTAGAGAAACACCAAAAAAAAGGTCTAAATTGGGTAAAACAACGTGAGCTGTACATGTTGATCTTGGAGAGGTCCTGGTCACCTAATGGGAGCTGGTCTGCGGCAAGGTATCAAGATACTTTTGCCATGCCCTTTTGTTCGCCTCATGCACTCTTCAAGCGTACTTGCATTTGCACTACTCGGGTACGGGGGCTTTATGTAGGGGTTCGAACGGTAATGAACGATGCGACAATGGAGCACAACGAAAGCATCCAGTACAATACTACCCCCGAAGCCCTGTCTTCAAGATGTCGCATCTTTCTCGCATGTAGTGCAGCCCGCTGCTCCAATCAAGTCGTCCGCACTACATGACCCAAGCCCAGTAACAAGTCAGCGCTTCTAGCCGAGGAAACGATACGCTCCTTGATTGGCATGTATACATCAATCCAACTTTCGCGTGGATCCAGGCTGCCATTCGAACAGGCCCGAGTCGAAGTACCTCCCTGCAACCACAGTAGAGCTTCCAATACGCCCACTCATGACGTGTCAAACTCGACCGACAGCAAATGCTCAGCCCAAATCAGTCGGCAGCACTCAAAGATGCCACACCCACCCAACCCGGTCGATACGAGACAAACAATTCAACGTGAATGGCCCATCAAAAAAAGCGACCCACGAGGCTGAGGCTCAATCTCGGAAATACGCAAGCTCGCTGTTCTCATTGGCAAGTCCGTACACGAAAGACCAGGTCGGGAGCTGCCCCCTCGTATACTCATATCGAGTCATAATCGGCCGCACTCGTGGAATGTCGTTCGTACATCGTATCAGGAATATTGACCGCATGAGTCTTGAGGCGTAGGCTCCAGAGCACTTGTGATATGATGGCGCAGCGAGAGAGTGGAGAAGGTGCGTAGCCAGGGCTACGAGAAACGATCTCTGCCTGGCCTGGGCGCTGCTTGCTGTTCTCGCCCTGTTCGCTCGAGGCTTAAGCCTTGTGATGGATCGGCGTTGAGGCTTGCTAGCAAACAAACCGAGATCGCATTTGGTAAACGATCGTTCAGAGACTCAGAAACGAATCTGAAAGAGATACTGCGGAATTCGGATACGCATACGCCTGGGAAGTTGGAGATGTGACGACAGACGAACGACCAAGTAAGGAGTCAAGGCGCGCAACATAATTCCGCCGCGGTGTCCGCCGCCGTTTCTTCCGCCGCAGCCTAAAGCCCAGCTAGAGCCCGCTAGCGGCCTCTAGTCCAGCCTAGGCTCGCCGCTGCCTGGCGAGTGGCTGGTTAGGGACACGCAGAAATCACCAACAGCCACAGAAGTGACAGTTCTTAAAGGGCTAGGCCAGATCCTCGATGGCGGATGTGCCCAGGCAGTCCAGCGACGTCGGGTGGAGTAGCGTCGTAATCTTCAGACCCCAAATCACGAAACAGACGGCGAGCCAAGCTAACATAAACAGCTTAAAATTACCCCCTCGGATTCGGATTCGGATTTTTCGGCTGCGGTTGCATCTGCCACGGGGCCTTGGCCATGGAGTGCTCAAGGCTCAACGGAGCAAGGGCACAAGGCTCAAGCTTGGAAACGAACGAAATTCAATAGCCTACCTTCCTGGAGTCCTGGACACTGGACACTGGACACTGGACACTGGACACTGGACACTGGACAGTGTGAAACCATGATCCACGCCCAGCAAGTCACAGTCCAGCACATTCCAAGACAGTCTCGGATTTCACCGGTATTTAGGCCCTTGAAGCCATTTGTTGCCCTTTTCGGTCTCCACTTAATGTGCTCAAAGACCGCATTGGAAGGCGGGCAGCGGGCTGGCTGGGTTGGTTGTCTTCAGCCGCTGTCTAACCACACCTGTTCTTTATACGAGATGTAACCTCTGCACTGCAAAGATGGTCGTGCAAAGACTGCAATCGAGAACCAGCCGCACAAGCACAAAGAAGGCAGAGCGAGACCGAGACCGACGAGCCTCGCAAGTCGCCAAAGAAGGGAGGCAATCGACTGGCCCCATCCCCGAATCTCCGTCGCGATCTCAATCCCAGATAACTCGTTCTCCGTCCAAGGTATCGTAGATCAAACTCGATCAAAGCACGGCAGAACCCAAAACTCCGAGTCTCCGACCGACACCGACCAGAAACGGGGACCGGAGCAACGACAACTCCAGAGTCAAATGAACCACTCAGCAGCCAGAACTGACGAGACCTGACCACTGGTAACCGGACGATCCGCGTGATTTTCATTCAAGTTTCAGAATCCACTCTTCGTATCGGGGCAATGAATAGTAATCATGTTTGATCCCCACGCCATGGATTGATAAGCCTCTCTGGCTTCTGACTTTTTGCTCCGGTGCCTGTCATGTCAGTCGCTCGCTCTCATCTCAGCACTTAAAATTCTCTTATGGTCGGTGCGGACGCGCCTTACATAACTACTTTGTTGAAGATACTAACGTAATTCCCGGTCGATCCGCTCACCCCGGTCGATCCGATCACCCACCAAAATATATATCTACCGTTGAACTTGAAGCTATTCCCAACA